>JAWQRI010000001.1:0-19885 GCA_033557385.1 Temnoplectron lewisense
GGTCAAGGTCGATGTCAAGGTCAGGTCACCTGAGTGACCTTGACCTTGACCTTGACCTTGGGGTGTCCTTGACCTTGTTCTATGAGGAGGTTCCAGAATCGGCTAATAAGGTATAGGACTTTTTCTATGATTTTCGCCTTTACCTTATAAGTGTAGATGTTAACCGTGCCAAGGTAAATGGTATACTGGGAAGGTTGACTACGAAACCTTGACCTTATGAGATTACACTTTGGTGGGGGGAGTTTCTTGGCGGGAGGAGGTTCTTACCTTGTTCTATGAGGAGGTTCCAGAATCGGCTAATAAGGTATAGGCCTTTTCTATGATTTTCGCCTTTACCTTATAAGTGTAGATGTTAACCGTGCCAAGGTTAATGGTATACTGTGAAGGTTGACTACGAAACCTTGACCTTATGAGATTACACTTTGGTGGGGGGAGTTTCTTGGCGGGAGGAGGTTCTTATAAATCGTGAACAGAGGAAGAGCTCATCAGTACTTTCCAGTAATACCTGTAGAATTAAGTGTTATTTCACTAACTAAGTATTTAACCCAAAATGTTCGTTTGTGAAAATTGTAATAAAAGTTTTACCCGTGGAGATAACCTGGCAAGACATCAACGTTCGGCATGTGTCGGGAAACGGATGAGAGTAGATGATCCAAATTTGCCAAATGTAGACATTACAAACTACATCTGGTGTGACGTTTGTGAAGTTCACATAGACAAATGTTGCTACTCCGCACACTTGAGGAGCAATAAACATAAGAGTAACGCCTTCGTAATAATTGATGATGGCGTAGAAAGGATGTCTGGCGCTTTTGGAGATCGAATTGTAAACTATAGAGTAATAGAGCCAGGTCATTTTATTGATATTGGCGAGTTTAGTCACCGAATACGTGAAAAGATTTTAAATTTAATGCAAGGTGCTATGGATTTACACCAAAGTGTAAAAATGAACCTGGAATGTTTTGGAATGTATTTTTTAAACAACAAAGAAGTTGTAGAAATTAAATCGTTTAACACGAAAAACAAGATTGTCGTCACATCATCGGACCTATACGAAACATACAGTGAGTTCATCGATGAGATAACGGCGAAAATGTCAGAATTTCAGGAAAGAGATTCCGGTAAGATATTAATTAAAAGTTATTAATAAATTATTATAACACTGATTTTATCTTCAGGTTGGACGTTACTAAATATTTTACACATGGAAGTAAATTTGCATAAGCACAACCCCACTAAAGCGGCGAGTTATATAGATCTTCCGTCAACGATAAAAGGTCGACATGCTGTTATCAACATGCAAAACAATGACAACTTCTGTTTCGCCTGGGCCGTAACCTCTGCTTTATTTGAGCCGACAGGTGCACCACAGAGGACGAGCTCATACCCACATTTTCTTCAAACAGGTATAGATTTTTCGCACATAGAGTTTCCGGTAAAATTGCGCGATATACCCAAGTTTGAACAGCAAAATAACATATCGATAAACGTGTACGGTGTTAACTCATATTATAATGGTGTTAAAATGGTTGATGATATTATAACATTTTCTATTTGCACAAACAAACGGGACCGTCACATAAATTTATTATTAGTCAGCGATAATAATGGGAACAATCACTATTGTTGGATAAAGAATTTGTCACGTTTGGTAACTTCTCAAGCATCTCAAAATGGTCATGAAAAGTATATTTGCGACGGATGCTTAGTATATTTTACATCTGAACTAAAACTTGCGCAACATCAAAATGATGATTGTGGTAAGGTGAAAGCCGTGTTACCAACAACAAACTTAAAAATAAATAAATATGGAGATTGTGAATTTGAAAACATACTTCAGTTCGAAAATATTGAACGACAATTGAAAGTCCCGTTTGTTGTGTACGCAGATTTTGAGGCCATATTAAAACCGATTGAAACAAATAATAAAAGTAATGACCCTAATAGTTCGTATACGGTGAAATGTTTCGAGCACCAGCCACACTCTTTCGCTTATTTTATTAAGTGTGATTATGATGATACAAAATCTAAATTGGAAATATATCGCGGACAAGATGCAGCCCAAAAATTCATGACAAAATTGGAAAAAGATATTATAAATATTTATTCAAATTACTATCGATACACAAAACCAATGACTCCACTAACCGAAAAAGAAAAGATATTATTTAAAAATACGAAGACTTGCCATATATGTGAGAAACACATAAACAGTGAATCTGAGAAAGTATGCGATCACGATCACTTAACTGGAAAATATAGAGGTCCAGCACATTCAGTTTGTAACGTAAATTACAAAATTCCCAAATATATACCAGTTTTCTTCCACAATTTATCGAACTACGATAGCCACATGTTCGTAAAAAACATTGCCATGATGGGTGAAGATGTGCACGTCATAGCACAAAATAAAGAAAAATATATCTCTTTCTCCAAGAAAGTTTACGTTGGGGATACAGTGGATCAAAACGGGAAAATAAGAAAAGTGCACATGCAAATCCGCTTTCTCGATTCCTTTCGGTTTATGGCTTGTTCTTTAGAAAAGTTGGGATCGTTTTTGGAGGACGATCAATGTGCAGAGATAAAAAGACAATTTCCGGATCCCGATAAATTCACACTTATGCGACAAAAGGGAGTATTCCCCTACAATTTCATTGATTCCTTCGAAAAACTTGATTATCCGACGTTACCAAAACCCGAAGATTTTTATGATTCACTAAATGACAAGCACGTTTCGGCGGAAGATTACGCCCGTGCCCACAAAGTTTGGAATATCTTTAATTGTCGAACGTTAGGTGAATATAGCGACATTTATTTAACAACTGACGTCCTTCTTTTGGCGGATATTTTTGAAAATTTCAGAAGCATTAGTATACAATTTTATAAATTAGATCCTTGTAATTACTTTACCGCCCCGGGATTTGGGTGGGACGCCTTACTACGAATGACAGGCGTAAAATTAGAATTATTAACTGACATCGATATGCTGCACTTTTTCGAAGATGGTATACGGGGTGGTTTAAGCATGTGTACGAAGCGAGCTGCCGAAGCAAACAATAAATTTATGGATGAATATGACATTACAAAACCATCTTCGTATATACTTTATTTAGATGCAACAAATCTTTATGGTCACGCTATGCTCAGAAGGCTACCAACGGGAAAATTTAGGTGGCTGACGCAGGATGAAATAAATCAAATAGATATAAACGAATTAGAAGAAGAATGTGAAACTGGTTATATTTTTCAAGTAGATTTGGAATATCCACATGCGCTGCATGATAAACATAACGATTTACCCTTCTGTCCGGAAAATAAGGTCGCCCCCGGATCGAAGTATACGAAATTAATGACGAACTTATACAACAAAGAGAAATACACGATACATTACATAAATTTAAAGCAATGTTTAAAATACGGATTAAAATTAACTAAAATTCATAGAATTCTGTCATTTAAACAATCAAACTGGATGTCTAAATATATCAATTTCAATTCGCGGAAAAGAGCCGAGGCGAAAAATGATTTTGAAAAGAATCACTATAAATCCATGAACAACATTGTATTTGGTAAGACAATGGAGAATGTGAAAAATCGTTCAGATATTCGGTTAGTAAGTCATTGGGAGTCTCGCCATAAGAAACTCGGGGCAGAAGCATTAATATCAAAACCACATTTTAAATCTTCAAAGATTTTTTGCGATAATCTGGCAGCCATTGAAATGCAAATTGCGCAAATAACTTACAACAAACCGTTGTACGTCGGTTTTTGTATTTTAGAGTTATCCAAGACCGTAATATATGAATTTTTTTACGGGCACCTAAAATCGAAATATGGTGAAAATATGTCACTTTTGTATACAGACACCGACTCAATCATTTTACAGGTTAACACCGCAAATGTTTACGATGATATTAAACAAGATATAAATCAATTTGACACCTCTAATTATCCGGAAAATAATGCACATAACATACCGCGTGGAAAGTCTGTACTTGGGAGAATGAAGGATGAGTTTCCCAATCAAATTATAAAATCCTTTTATGGTACTGGTGCGAAAGCATATTGCATAAATTTGTTAAGTGGTGTTGATGTAAAGAGAGCTAAAGGCGTAAAGAAAAATGTTATTGAAAATGATATCAGTATGGCGGACTATAAGAGAGTAGTTCGAGAAGGCGGATCGGTTTTTAAAAAAATGTATGTTTTTCGGTCAAATTACCATACCGTCTTTACGGAATTAAAAAATAAAGTGTCGTTGACAGTAAAGGACGATAAAAGATTCATATTGGCCGACGGAATAAATACGCTCTCGTGGGGAAATTATTTAATAGAAAACTTGGAAGCGGATAAAAGATTAGATGACCTAATTGAAATGCTTAGACGGGAAGATGTGAACAGAAGACCTCTGTCTCCCGGACTAACGCAATATTTAAATTTGTAATTAGAAGTAATTTATTTTACATATAATATTGGGAAGTACTTAGGATTATTATAGTTGGTAATATTATGTATAGGATTATTATAGTTAGTTAATAAGATTATGTACAGCATTAGGATTATAGGTAAAAAATAAAAAACATCACAAATTAGCAAAAAAAAATAAATGTATTAATTAGCGATTATAAGACATTATTTTTATTTATCCAAGAGTTGTGCTCGGCACCCATTCCTAACCATTTCACTAACACTTGGCCCCCCTTTCGACGCAGAACTTTTTCAACCAAATATACGCCCGGATGCTTAACTTTCTGCAATTCTTGTTCATAGAAACCTCCCAATATTAATTCACCTTTTGAATCTGTAAGAGTGTATGTTCTAGGGTAAGTATTTTGCACTGTCGCTATCGTGAAAACTTCATTAGACCAATTCGGTGTATAATTCTTCGTAAATGCGTGTCGATGTTTACTTATTCGCACATGATCCCCTACAACATATGTAGGCTTGCTTGGGTCGGCAACTTTCATAGAACTGTAAACGGTTTTCAGAATGTTTGAGGCATTTTTTCTATTTACGCTACTCGGTTTCACACCAATGGTTCTGTGTACAGTGTTATTATATTCCTGAAGTAGACGAGGCAACAATTTTAACCAACGATAGTTTCCTTGCATGCTAAATTCTCTCCACATTTTTTCTTTCAACGTTCTGTTAAATCGTTCAACGATGGAACTTTTTAAATTGGAATATGTGCTATAATGATTAATCGCATGTTTGAGCATTAATCTTTTAAAATCAGCATTATAAAATTCTTTTCCGTTGTCTGTTTGTAAATTTTTTGGTTTCCTCTTTGTATCCATTAAAATTTTGTTCATCGAGCGCGTAACTTCCGTACCAGTTTTATTTTTGAGTGGTAAAGCCCAAGCATATTTAGAGAACGCGTTAATCACTACCAATATATACTTGTGATTACTGTTATCTTTAGAATATGGAATCATTTCCACTAAATCTGCTTGGAATAAGTCCATTAAACCTTTAATTATCACCCTGCGTCTTTTAAAATGTTTTCGAACCGGCGCGTGAAGTTCATCAACCACAACCCTTTTGATCGGTTTCATTATTTCGGCTCAATTAACAATTCTACGAAGAACGGATCCTTAAGTGGAGCGACTTTTTCTTTACATTTACACCTGATCTTGGTGTCACGTAGCAATATCCCTCCCTTTGACGCGTCGAAGTCTCTGCTATTAACAATCAACTGGACGTTATCAGTTTTCCTATGCGCTTTTATTTGACCTATGTAAAAGAAGTTAACGTATTCCTTAACGTGGCCCATATTTTGTATAATGTAATATTGCCCTTGTATGTCGCGCTTACCGTCCCCAGACAATGTTAAAATAACAGGTCGGCTAAGATAACGTAACTTCGTTTGCGGCCGGCTTAAATGTTTTGATATACTATGGTCTTGCAGGTGTCTTCCCAACTTACTGACAGTCATACCGCTAGACGCATGTTGACCAAACTTATTTAAAGTCATGTTACACTATTCAGCGCTCAATAGGTTTTAAAACGATTATGTTGTATGCATATCTTTTTATAATAATTTAAATTCGCACCTTCCTTATTAAAATTCTCGTCGCTGACATTCCTCGGCCAGGTAGAATTCCCGAGCACGTAGAATCGTCGAAGCAGGTAAGAAAGGACCGCCTACCAATTCAATTTGACCGGGATATGACTTTGGCTTCTGTTAACTCTTCGATTATCGATAATATCTCATTAGTATGCCCGCTGTGTCCAGCTAATTGTGACGCCTTCAATAGCCGTAATCGCTCCACTAACTCGTTCACATCGTCCCAATACTCGAATTGCTTAAAAACACCTGGAATGAGGTGTTTTTGTAGGCCACGTCCAAGCTTCCAATGTCGAGCCCAATGCACATGTGGGTTCTGCCGAGCCAAAATAGGTTTAATGATATTAGTGTACTTATGCGATTTGCTAGCCGACGGACCCCGCTCTGGATCATAATCTATTTTATAGGCGCTCGTTCTTATTAAAATATCTCTATATTCTCTAACTTCTCTGGGATTGAATCTTCCCGGCTCTTTTTTAAATAACAGCTCATACAAACCAGGAGTGCCTAGGTAAGTGAAATCACCAACTACAATATTTTTACCATCAAATTGTACCGGTTCGGTACCTATGTAAAGTCCTTGTTGCGTTTCGTGTACACCGTATTTTGTATCAAACGTCTTTTCTACATCTGTTTTTAATTGGGTAAGGTATTTGCGTGGTAATACGTGAAATTGTTCTAGTGCCGCTTGTACTTCCGGTGTTTTCAATTGTTCTTCTAACTGTGCTCTCAGTTCTTGTAATTTACGATTGGCCGTTGCTTGATAAGTACTGAATGATTCAGTACTCTCGTCTAAACTCCAATCTTTTTCGTATACCTTCTTCGATTTACGTTTACTGTCATCACTGATATTACTCCTTTGGCCAGCTTCCCCCGCAAACACTTCTTCATCTTTAAGAAATGAAACCGACGGTTTGTCCGTGACGGGTGACGCGACTAATTCTTTTTCCGATGTGGGAGTAAAATACTCTCTTCCAACTTTCTTTTTCAGTTTAGGTCTTTGAAGTTCAAACGAGACATCTTTTAGAGGACGCTTTTGTACAATTTTTTTAATTGGAGTCGAAGTGGTGATATCATCCATTCTATCTCTCCTTTTGACGTCCCATTCGGTTTGAGAAAGCACATCTTTATCAGGTATTATGGTTGCGGTATCCAACTTTTTAGCTATGTCTTTAAGCGGTTCCGTGATCGGCGCGTATTCGCTTTGCGCGCGAAATTTTGACTCCTCTATATCTTGCTTTAATGTCCGAATTTTTTCTCGAACTGCATCTCGCGCTTTGACTAATTCTTCGGTTAGCGCCTTGTTCATAACGAGTTTAACTTCTTTTATCGGAGTATCTCAAACTACTGATGCGAATGTCGGGCTACACAGTTTTTTAAACTTGAATGAATGTATCAAACCCTTTGCGGTAACGTCCATTGTCCTTAGACGAATCGAGATCTATAACCAAAACTCCATGGGGCGTTTGCCAGCAGGCATAACAAATTTGCGTCAATTCCTCAAAAGTAATATCATTGGCTAGGTGATCGTCATATATATGCCTTAAGTTGGTGGAATCTTGTTTAAATAAAACTAAAAGGTTGCAGTTGTCCCTAATTAATTGCTTAGGAATTGCACTGTACGTTTGATGTAAAAGAAAACAATCCAGATTCTTATGGCGACCGTACGAATAAAACTCTTTTATTACACTTTGCCCCACACAACATACATCATCAAAAATGATAATAGAGTATTCTTTAATATTAGATGTGTCAATACAATCATTTATGTTCGAGAATTCGAAATAACCACAATCTTCCACAAGTCCAAGTAATCGTCGAAGATATTCGTATTTGCTTTGATATAAAGAGTTTGAACATAAATAAACATTTAAAAATCGCAAACCGTTACTAGAAAGAAGTAACGATAACATCACATTTGTTTTCCCCGACCCACTAGGACCACAAACTATGCCGCGTTTAGATGTTCCGGAAAACAATTTTGAATGCCGTTGGAAAGAAATATCTTGAGCACCACACTTAATATTTAGAATAGGAAGACTTAACGGTTGTTTTAAAAGCTTACACACATCGGCCATGGTGTTTAATTGACAAAGTTCGAATAATAAATAACTGTATTTTGGTATGCGTACACCTTTATTATAATAGGGATGAAAAATCAAACATAAATTTAAAATAAATACAAGTTTTATTTCTAAATTTTATATAAAAACGTACTAATAACTAAACTAATCTTAATAATGTAATAATATCAGCGACAACGGGGCATCTTTTATTAACCTTAATTATCGTCAAATTACAAACAGCTCTCATTCAGACATCACACATCAGCAAATTACAGTCAAATCATTACTCAATTATTCGGTTCCGTATCAACATGAAACATACAATCACAATTATTCTCATCTTTAATAGTAAACAGCGATACTTTTCCACAACACGCACACCAGTTCTCACAATTTATCGCGAACTGCCACGCACTCTCGCCAGACATGATTTGCACATAATCAAAACGATTTTCCTCTCGATCCCTGACGTACCGCAAGCCAAGATTTTCTTTTTGAGAATATGTCAGCTTACGAATCGCCCTGTTTATTCGTTGACGACACTTATGGCAAATCTTACCATACTTTGATGTAAAATAATTATTTTTTACACAGTGTTCAAGCTCAACATTTATTACACGTAATAAATCCATTGGAGCGGAGAAAACTACGTGTAATGAATGTTCAGACATAGGATGCCCGAAATCCTTTAACACAATTTGTTGTGGCTGATTTTTTACATTACCTAATCTAAACTTACTTCTATAGTTAGCAGTCCAGGAGGTTAATAAATTTAGTAGGACTGTTATAGGTATCAATCCTAACAAATTTAATAACCTATCCTTCCTGCTAACCTGAATGCACACGGCCTTCATCGCGATATTCTTCAAAGACTCCATGTTACCTGAAATCAATAATAAAAGAAATTATTAATTCTTAAAATTTTATTTGTAATTATTTTTGCATAATTAACAATAACGTAAATAAATAATAAATAATAACAAATAAATATATTAATAAATATATTAATCGATAATAACTAATAAATACACAATATCAAATAAATACATAATAACAAATAAATAATAACAAATAAATAAAAATAACTTATTTTTCCCCCATCATCTTCAAAATCTTCCGAACCGCCAACGATGAAGAAGGATGTAGAAGGAAAAATATTACAGGATAAAAAACCGGGTAAAGTCAAGCCATGCAGATACGCTATAGAAAAGATCGAATAGATTCGAGCTTTTCTATCTCGATTGTTAGTGCTGAAATTATATTGGTTAAAGCTTGATCAGGATTTGTTAGTCTGTGCAAGCAATTCAAGTGATTTTGCAGCGTGGATATTTTAGTAGTAAGCATTTGGTGAAGCTTTGTGTGAAATGTCGTTACGGAAGGTGAAATGTTACTATTATAGAAGTTTTTGGCGGTTTGGAGAAGGACTTCTTCCAAAGATGGAGTATCTTCACCCTCCATATTAACAGCTACTGTTTGCACAGACTGTAATTTGGAGGGTACTTTGCGGGAGATGGAGGGAATCGCAATAGGAGTCGCAGGAATTGGCGGAGGGGGGTTTTGGGGAACACATCTTTGAACCTCTACATTAACGGTCTTTGTTTGCACATTGACATGGTGTAATGCAGAGGGTGATGCAGTACAAATGGGAGGGCGTAGCATAATATTTTGCAGGATATGGGGACGCATAGTTGTCGTCGTCGGCACTACATTTAATTCCGACTGCAGAATGTTTTGCGGAGGACAATTATTTGTAATAGTACGATCTCGCTCTAAAATCTCCCGCAAGATACTTCGTTTATTACAAATACCGCCTCTAGCAACCTCATCCTGTTTCGGTTTATTGTAGGTACCTTTAATGAAACGACGACCTTTAGATGGGAAGTTTTTCTTATTGTTGCTGAGAGCTTTTCCATTCTCAGCAACATTAAGTGGATTAGCGGGAGATATGGTGAATTTAGAAAAGCGAACCCCTCTACCACGACTTACGGATGAACTACTGAGGACCGGGCTACAACTAAAGCTTCTTTCAACATCTTTCGATGTTGATGGCTCGTTACACGCCACAACCTCGCCCTCAATAGTCTTTGGAAATGTGCCTAAAGGAGGACACAAAGGTGAAATTATAGCGTTAGTTGGATTATGAGTGGTGCGTAAGTCAGGAGTGTTTAGTTGAGATGTTGAAGAAATTTGGACAACTGTAGTAGATGTCCAAGTTGCTTCAGGAATGGCGAGATTGCTTAGAAGGGCGTCGTATTCGTCAGACGCAAAGTCAAAGCCGGGAGGCGTGAGAGGGACTTTATGAAATAATTGGGTGAAGGAAGAGTTTTGGGATGACACTGTGAAGAAAGCGAATGTTATTAGCATAAAGGGGTTTAAGAAATAATATTAACTTACTTTTCAATGGTTGGCGATCTGTTGACGATGGGCTGAACTGTTTAGTTTTCTGAAAAAATTCAAAATGTCTCAGCGTAAAATATATTTTACATTAAAACAAACTATACTTACAATCTTTGTCCGGTTTGTATGCGTCGTTTATTGTTATACGCCGTTTATCCCAACAGGAACGCTTCTTAGTTATCTGTAAATTATTCATTCCGGTAATAAAAGATTTCTTTTATTTATAAACTTACTTACAATTCTTATGGTGTACGCTGGTACTGAAATCCGGATCGGGACCGTATGCCGTTGTATATCCTGAAACATTTTTGGTGTAGTATTCGAATAAAATAAATGAATTAAACAAAATAAATAATGTAAACTATAGAACTAAATAACACTTACAATTAATATAATTCAGATGATGCAGGTGTTTCGAAATTTTCAACTCACACACAATTTCACAACTCACTTTGTATTTTCAATTAATTAATCATAAATGAAACTCGACGCACGAGGGTGTTCTTAGTACAAGACTGTTAGGTGCTGTGTTAGGAGCCACGCTTAAGTAGGAACATGCAGTGGTAGGGGTCGGAATGGCACCAGGTGGTAAGGGGGGTCTATAATCAGCAGCGAAAGCACTTTCGGCTTCTTGACCGCACAAGGGGTCGGAATGGCACCAGGTGGTAAGGGGGGTCTATAATCCGCAGCGAAAGCACTTTCGGCTTCTTGACCGCACAAGACCTGAATAGGAATTTGCAATGTGATGGTAAGAGGGGGTTTCGGGTCTAGACTAAGAGGGGGGAGACACCTTCAACAAGCGATATTTTGAAATGGAGGTTGGTGGAATGGTATCAGGTGGTAAGGGGGGGGGGCTATAATCAGCAGCGAAAGCACTTTCGGCTTCTTGACCGCACAAGACCTGAATAGGAATTTGCAGTGATGGTAAGGGGGGCTATCGGGTCTAGACTAAGAGGGGGGAGACACCTTCAACAAACGATATTTTGAAATGGAGGTTGGTGGCCGAACAAGACCTTGATAGCAACTTAGAGTGGCATGAATAAGTGGTTTTGAAATGGGGGTTCTTGACCGGGCAAGAACTTTGTCCTTACAGTATTTTGAACTGGAGGTTACTGGAGGTCAGCCTTGGCCGAACAAGACCTTGATAGCAACTAGGACTGGCGGGAGTGGTATAGAATGTATATAACAATATTTTCCTCTTTGGGATATCTTCATTCAGTTAACAACTATGGCGACGAACAGAGAACGTAAGTTTTATAAATATTTCTTCTCACATTTTTCATGGTGTTTTTTTTTTTTTTAGTCTTGCATCGATTTGTTAATTTAGTGGCCAGGGTTCACCATCCCTTCGTAAGTATATAAATATATTTATATAAATATATTTATATGATGATGTTAAATTTTTTAGCCTACAATAAGGCGGGCCGCCGAACTGGAGGAAATTCTAATGAATAAAAAAGATGCCATTGTTTTATACAATGGCGCCTTGTCCTCTGATGAGGGTGGAGGTTACCTGATCATGATTCAGGTACCCTCCTTTGAGGAGGGCAAATTTCTGTTCATCAGATTTGGTAAGTTAAACAATTTCTGTACGATATTTTATTATTTTTTTTTTATTATTTACAGACGAAGCCCCTCCAGGACTGAACTGTAAGATGGAAATCAGCTTATAATAATTCTTTTTAATAAAAAAATTCCTTTATTTCAGACTACAACGAGGATATGTTGTAAGAATGGGTTAAGAATAATAAATATGTGTGTATATATATTTAACGTTTCTTATTTAAAAAATCTTTCGTAAAAACCTTTCCATGCATCTTGAGATATCTATCTTATCCTTGGATACAAAATATTAAAGTGTAATATTGCATTACCTTTACACATAAAAAAAGCGAACAAGCGCTTTCAACTCAATCAGCTTACAATAATTGTTTTATTAAAATTCCTTTATTTCAGACTACAACGAGGATATGTTGTAACAACGAGGATATGTTGTAACGTGTTAAAAAAAAAAAAAAAAAAAAAGTCCGTGCGCATACATTTTGTTCGAAATTTTGACTTTTGCGCATTAACGTAATAAATATCCACACCGATCGGAGGACCCCGCCCCATCACTCAAACCAATCACCGAACGTCAACGGAAAAACTTAAGGATGCGCAATAGGCAACCGGTGGGTTGGACGCATGCGCGTGGAGGGTACTATGATCCACGCAGGCCATCCTATAAAAATCCGGTTTCCGCGCGCGGCTACTACCAGCCGTCTGCGAGATAGGCCATGCGCAATAGGCAACCGTTGGCTCAGTAGGATGCGCGTGGGGGGCGTTCTACTCCCCACACTCGACCCTACAAAAACCCAAAAAAAATTTTTTTTAAATAAAAAGGATCTGTTATTTTTTTAAATAAAACATGTTCGATCTGTTAAAAATGTTATTGTGTCACATTTAAATAAAAAGGAGCTGTTAATTTTTTAAATAAAACATATTCGATCTGTTAAAAATTTTTATTGTGTCACCTAACTGTTACAAATAATGCAATCATTTTTTGATGGGGGTGGTCCATCGATATGAACCGACCAGTCGTTACGATTGTAATGATCAAAACAGGGTAACTTCCTCTGCAACCGCTCATCGTTTCGGTACTTCAACGGCAATTTTTGCTCTGGTAAATATGTAAGATGGTGATCACTGACGTGTTGGAATGAGCCATCGTCTTCGTATCTTCGTATTATCTCCCATACTTTATTCGCGACAAATTTCAGGCGGACAGATATCGATTTTTTCTATTGTGTTTGGCACACCACGGGAAATAAATGGAATACATTAGATAACGCGCACATACTTGGATTTTTTTTATGGGATGTGCACATCGGGACACTGGGTTCCAATTTGTATATATTCTCATCCAGTTCTTCAACCGGCGTAGTAAGTATCCGCCGCAAAAAATCGGCTTTCTCGCGACCTTTAACGTATACAACTTTCGCTTGGTGACTTAAATGCGTCACAATGTCGTCAAAGTGTGATAACGGCAGGAAGCCCTCATCCCACTCAATGCAATGGTGATGCTTCATTAACCAGTTGGCCGTATTGCGGTATTTTCTTGAGAGTGATGAGAAACTGCGGGATTGCTGAAATACGTAATGGCCGATGCGATGGTCACTATCGTACGATGCTAATTCTTTAGGTTCAAACTCGCCATCGTTTACAATAAAGCCTTGAATGTCCACTATAACAAAATTTTTCTTCTCCATTTTAACTTTGCACTTATCCCAACTGAGCGCTTTCGAGTCAGGTAACTAACTGAGTACCCCGGCTGCTAGAGGTCTTTTATATCTTCACAGCAGCTGTTTAACAATTTTTGTGAGAGGGGTATATTGAAAAGCTTTGTCGTGCAATATCAAGCAGTAAGCTGTTGTGCCCTCCGGAATCGCAGTTTTTGTTGTGTACTCAATTTTAATTTCTACACCACTTTTATGTATCGACTCCATTTGATATGTACAATCGATCCCGATCAGTGGCGCGTTCTTCTTAAATTCGGCAGGTGAAAATAACGGCTCGCTTTGACGATAGTAATACGATTGTTGAAATCTGGCGTACATATCATATAAAATTGCAAAATGATTATTTTCGAAATCCACATTTAGATTATCGTACGGAAACCTCTCGCCATTCAAAAATACAGTCAGGTTTGTTAAATTTATATTGTCAAAAAGTGCCATATTTGCATCCAATTTCCCCTTTCGATTTGTTTGAAAACCTATTATAATGAATCGCGGAGTTTCTAACTGAGGAGCCGTTTTTACGGCCCACGACTGTTTCGTGGTTTGGGGTACTTGAGGGTATTCGTGTATTTCCCAGCTTCTAAATGGTATATGCATATCAATGTTCTTTTCTGACAATTTAGTCAGAGCTAATTGCTCTCGCAATCCGACTGTCAGGTGGGGGACCCTCCAAACTATCTTGTTAATAATTAATTTTACCTTTTCATCTTTAGCGCTTGCCGGTTGAATTACTACGTCGGTGTCATCGTGATTGCGAATTAATACCAACTCCTGTCTAACGTTCATTACGATTTTTTTAAAATCTTCTGCTACCCCCATTAACGTTTTCATTGGAACGCTCATACCAAAATTTCCGTTTTCATCTAACGCCTTCGATTCCCCTAGTTTTGGATCTTTCATGTTCCAGCCGGCATTCTCTAATTTTACCATTTCATTCTGCGTAAATGAGAAGTATCCTTTCATACATGACGTTATTCCCACATTTCTGACTGCATCTATTTGTACACCATTTAGGAGATATCTCATGTCGCTAAACATATGTGCTACTGGATTGTTTATCAATGTTGCGGTTTTGCTAACATCTTTAGAGATGTTCCCATCGGCGCCAATGTTTCGCAAGCTTCCTTCCACATATAAGTAACTCTCGCTGGGTAATGTATAATTGTCTATTTCCGGCACGGATATTCGAATTTCGTCATTGTTATCATAACTGGTTGATCCAAAAGGTTGATGTGAATGATACTCGTAGCTTACAATGGAGTTATCCACCTTCACCTTATCGGTTACGTTGAGAATATTCATTTATACCAAAACTTGATATCCTAGTTGGGACAGATACTTCCGGTTCAGACGTGTTAACCGTCGATTAGATGCCGCCTTACTACTGTTTTTACGGATCTTTCTTACGTTTTTATACCTCCTTCCGCAATCTTTTTCATACTTACAATTTAAAAACATCCCTCTTCCAGTTTCAAATACGATCATTGTTACGCTAATTCACCGACCTTAGGTGCACTCTAACCGTTATTTCCTCCCCTCTAAAGTTTACTAGATTGTTGTCTTGATCCAGCACGCGGACCGTCAATGTACTGATTACTTTCGTTGCGACAGGTAAATAAATAGGTTGCTGCGGTGCTTCGATTATTTTAAATCCTGGCGGAACGTTTGGAAAAAAGTGATATAAAACGTGCACGGGAACTCCATTATTGTATGAACCGCTTATTATATTGCAATAAATTTGTAAAGCATTTACCTTATTTATATTTACGATATTATCTGATATGTTTTCTTTATCTACCTCCAAGATTTTCTTATCGAATCCAAGTAGAGGTCCTATTGTATTGTCTTTTGTGAAATCGATTCGTCTAGATGTTATTATTTCAGTTCTTTGCGTATTGTGATTCCCCTTTATCCGTATTACTAGTTCGCGATTTCTTTCCTTTTCCAATTCGCTCTCGACAAATGCTGCGATATCGTCAACGTCATATGTACCAACAGGAATTTTTATGGTTTCCCACCAAAGTCCGGCTGCGTCGTAATGTAGTAGATTATTACTTTCATCAACGTTTGCCAATGAGTTAAACGTTTCAAAATTCAGAAGAGTCATCTCATATTCACGAAATTCATCCAAATAAATTGGTGGGTTGAAATTACACGACAATTCTGACGTTTTGCCGGTTAATGTGAACGTGCACGATAGTTGTTGCATCTCTCTCTCCATTATTGATGTACTGAACAAAGGATCTCCTCGTCGCAGCCTTATATATTTTTAACAATTAATCAGAGCTATTTAAAAATTGTAAGCACAACTGTCCGCAATTTACATCACTTCCCCGTTGATATCTGTTATAGTTGTATTGTATCAAATCACCTTTCCCGTCCGATAGTAAATATTGTTCCACTTCGATAGGTGGTCGTAAATCTCCATAACTGTCAAAATATCTTATATATTTGCCTCTTTTTTTATATGCGATCCAATGTGTTCCCCGACCTTCTTTATCATCCAAATTTACAATCCCACTCTCGCTATTGTTTATCTTTAGAGGTAGATTATTTCTCATATAGACGCCTCTAAAATGTGGAATCTGAAGTTTGCGAGCGTAGTTTTCCAATTGTATGTCTGTTAACGGTCGGCTAGGGAACTTTATTAGTTTTTTGATTTGTTACCTATGTATAATCCACACCCCTTTTTGTACGGTTGTATATAAAAACCACTACCAACCGCTTTAGCCTCCATTGTGCGATTGTGTCGTTCCGCCTCTTTCAATTGCTCTCTTGCGGCCCTAGCTTCGTTCACAGTTTTAGCTATGGCGGCGGCTCCGCCCCCTAAAGAACCAAGGGTTGATAAAGCGGCAAATAAAGGGACGAGGGGTAGAAAACCGCCCGATTTGGGGATTCGAATCACTCTTGTCCGAGGCTCACTAATTTTTTGGCGAATCTTCTTCAACGCGCCGTGGGCGGCTTTTACGTTTTCTAACAAATTTGTCGACCCCCTACGCTTGATCGCATGACGAGCTAACTTTAATGCCTTAGCAAAAGATAACGCGCCACCTCGTTTTCTACGTTTCTTAGATTTTAATACCTTCCGCTTCGCCCTGCGACGTCCGATCCCCATACCTAAAGCCGTTTTGGCCTTCATCAACGCTGCTACCGTAGTCGACGCGAGCTTTTCACCTAAACTGGCGTTTTTGCTACGTATGCGTGCTTTCGCGACTGCGTATAAGTCCCTGTCTGCCGCGTGCCGATGCTTTAAATTTGAACTAGAATCGTATGCTATATCGTGCTTTTTACAAGCTTCGTCTAATTGATTAACTCCTTGATCACCCCTTTCCAACCTTTTCTTTAATTTTGTACCCGGCCCGCAAAATTGATATCCTGGTAAATGAACCTCTACTGGTAACTTGTCAATTAACTTGTTTAGGATGCCGCGTCCAATTCGTCCGGCGGTTTGTCGGTGACTGTTGCGCTTTCTAATCGCTCGCTTCATTTATATCCTTAATATTTTTACAGAGACGGATTGTCATTAGTTTACAATTCGACTATCTTCACGGTTAGTTGTGAAATGAACTATAAATCTGTGCAACAAATTATTTATTTACAAGGCTGTTAAAAAATCCAATCCCACTTACATTATTGATTATTATTCTTAAATCTATTTTCGTACACTTCTAATCTATGCTTAACGTCTAAGTACTGTTGTAACATTTCACCAACATTATTAATTCTATTCTTAAATCTAATTACATCCAATAACTTTTCTTCCCAGTTACTCTTTCTAGATTGTTTGTATGCGTACACCCAAACATGCATGTAACGCACTATGTTTTTATCCTCACGTATTGTAACCCTCTTCATTCGTTTAAAATGATGTGTCTTTTAGAAAAGCTTGCAAATCTAAGTGAAGTAATATTTTGTCCATACCAAACATCATCAACTCTTTCATAACGTGCGACTGTTCTGACGACTCGGTACCATTTAATACGGATTGCAGATTCACTTTTACATCGCCGTTCATTACGGATAGTGTTTCTATTATACCATCGTGGTATTGTTTAAAGTTCAAGTTTTTCAATAAGTCGATTTTAGAACTTACCAATTGATTAAGTTTCCATAATTCGTGCATTGAATCGTATGCCAAATATACACTTTCAGAGTCACGCTCCATTTTCAATACTTTCCTCGAATTTTCTATCCATTTATTTGAGAAAGTTATCCCACATAAAATAATGTGTGATGGTGTAGCCATATGTCCCGCAAAACTGTTCATCAATGTTGACTTATAACACATCATGTTTTTCCATCCCACTTCGTCGAAAGAAATGTACTGCCCTTTACCCATTATTCTTATTACTGGGCAAAACTGATCTTCGGAAGAGAGTCCTATTGATATCCATTTGGTGTGACTCCTATTAAGGTAATAAGTGGTTTCTGCATATAACGGTGCTAGACTCGTACTTTTTTCAGTAACATCACCATGTAATGGTGCTACATGTTCCATAACAGGCGGTAACACATTTATAACGTTGGATAATTCGTTGTTGGATAATGTCATGTTGGTATCGTTGTTTGGAAATGTTGTATCATAAAAGAATGGTTGCCCGCACGCCATAGATGAGAAATAATCCGTAGAATTTGTCGGAATATCCATCACGGTTTGCGGATCTTCCACATCCTTCGCTTCAACTTTTGCAAGTTTAGCAGATTTCCTTGTATTACTTGTTTTATCGTTACCCACACTTTTCTTCGGCGTGCTCTTATTGTAGGGTTGCGCTCGGGAGGACACTAAAGATTAATTATGATAACTTGCAAATTATGCAGCATCAACCAATTATTACTTACTTATAACTTAGAAGATTGTTGTAAGCGAAGACTAGAACTCACTCAGACTATGAATCTTCTGAGATAAATTTGTAACACTTTTATAAATAATTACTGGGAACAGATTTTATAACAGCCCTTGTAAATAAATAATACTCGCATTAACAGGATCACTAAATACTGATGTAGTTTAAGTCTGGACACCTTCTTATATAAAATATAGTAAGACAAGTGGGGGGAGTGTTGAGACCTCCTCAATTCAGGTAGTGGAGGAAGTATTGAGACCTCCTCAGTTCAAGGCTTCACACCTTGTATAAAATATAGTAACAACCTTAAGTGGGGGGAGTATTGGGACCTCCTGATTACGAGGCTACGCTAATACTTTCAGGTTGTGTGGCTCGCGCATTCTCATTCACTATCCAACCACAATACTATTCACACACTCTCGCTAACCAAAATGGTACTCCTTAATACAAACCAGTAAAACCTTTCGTGTTAAAATGTTTTAAGTTTATTTATTATAAAATAGTGTTGCTATTATTCGTTATTTCATTATTACCTTTTATTTTATTGATCCATTTTATTACTATTTTATTATTCATATTTTCTTACTATTTTATCACTCATATTTTTATTTTCTTCATCACTTTGTTTGAGATTTTTAAAGAGTCCACATCGTTATAAAGTAGTGGGGGTTATGTACTCTGTGTAGAGGTGTATCCTAAATGGATGGTCTCATAAATAGATGGTTTGCCTGCCTTAGTTCGATCCCCGGTGTGGGGATCAAAATATGAGGTACACCCCACATGCATGTGACACTAAAGGCTAATCTCATAAAGTCAAGGTTTCGTGGCCAACCATCGCAGTATACCATTAACCTTGGCACGGTTAACATCTACACTTATAAGGTAAAGGCGAAAATCATAGGAAAAGTCATATACCTTATTAGCCGATTCTGGACCCTCCTCATAGAACAAGGTAAGAACCTCCTCCCGCCAAGAAACTCCCCCACCAAACTGTCATCTCATAAGGTCAAGGTTTCGTAGTCAACCTTCACAGTATACCATTAACCTTGGCACGGTTAACATCTACACTTATAAGGTAAAGGCGAAAATCATAGAAAAAGTCCTATACTTTATTAGCCGATTCTGGAACCTCCTCATAGAACAAGGTCAAGGACACCCCAAGGTCAAGGTCGAGGTCAAGGTCAAGGTCAAGGTCACTCAGGTGACGTGACCTTGACCTTGACCTCGACCTTGACC
>JAWQRI010000002.1:0-19155 GCA_033557385.1 Temnoplectron lewisense
TTGTAGTAGCTCTTATCACCCGACAGGGTTAACTGGGGTTTATCGTAGTAGCAAAGTTATACTCATTTTATTAAGAATACACGAACTGTCTCGATGTTTCTAGGAGAAATACTATTGTTCTAAATTAGGAAAAAGAGTAGCACCTAATAACTAGCTACACCAGTAGTTATTATTAGCCGATTCTGGAACCGCCTCCGCCTCTTGGTTAAATCATAGGGCGCCGATTCTGGAACACGGGTGCGATAAGGTTCCAGAAGCACAATCACCTCATCCGGTATGCGGCGTACCGCGGGCCGTCCGCGCGAAAATGTGCGATGATGTAATGTGTCCACCGGAGGTTTTTTTTGTTTTGATTAGAAAATATATATATACGCAAACAGCGATTGTTTAATTGATGTTTGTGTAACGGCAGTCTAAAAAGTTGGATACTATTAAATTATTACCCGATATATTTACGAAATTGATTGAAAATGATTTCTGTAAATAACCCGCAATCTCTATATTTAACAAGGTAGGATTAATTTTATAAATTACACTTTTCGGTACAGTTTTGGTCAATTATTTTTGTCCAATAAAAACTGATTTTTATTTCATCAAAAAAATGTTTTTTATTTAGTGTGTAGACTGATAACAGAAGCACGTGCCACCTCATCCGGGATGCTGTGTCCCACGACCCGTTCGCGCGAAAAATAAACCGGACGTTGTCTGATTAGAAAATCATATAAACGTTCAAATAGCAATTATCTAATTGTCATTTGTGGTAAATATTGTGATTGTGCTAGTATACATACAATGAGTAAGTACTATAAAATTAAAAGTTTTTATCTAATTATTTTTAATTGCAGATACCGTGACAGCATTTATTGAGAAAATGTGTGGAATATACCATACTAATGTAAGAATTAAAAATCATAATTATTTAGTTTTATAGTTTAATTTTGTGTTTTAGCCTCAAATAAGACCGTCCACGGTAATGAATATTTTAAATCGAAAAAAGTCGTCCCTAGTCGTATACAATGGTGATGTATCCTCCGAGGATGGCGGAGGATACTTAATTGTAATTTTACTTCAGCCCCATGGCAGGGGCATCTTTTTGTACAACCATTCAAGTAAGTTAAACTTAAATTTTAACATTAATAATATATTTTACATTTATTTTTTCATATTTTAGTGCAAGCACCAGAAGGGTTAAACCGTAAGTAAAAAAATTAAAAAAATATTTCTCTTTATTTATTTTGATTAATTTCAGATTATAACGAGGACCTATTGTAATCTATAATCTATAATTGTAATCATAAGCTAATACAATGTCCCCTATGGTGGCAGAAAAGCCTGAGTTGAAAAACTGAAATTAAGACGGAACTTCCGGATGCGTCCCAAATGTCTGAAGCAGATGTGACAGTATCGTCAGCTGATGCATAATGTCTTAATAATACATTTCATATTAATATTAATTTGTTATGTTTACACATAACAAATGATAGAACTTTCGTTTTATATTGAAAGAGGTTTAATGTTTGTTTTTATCACTTTAAAGATTAGAATGCTGTTGTTAAAGTTTCTATTTAATTTTGATTACATCAGAGACTGTGTTTTATTTTTTTTTATTTTAGAGAATGTTTATATTTATTTCTGTTGGTTGTTGAGAACGAAAGTTCCGTTTATCAGATGCGCGGGGTAATGTTTTTTGGTTACATCGTTAAAGGATGCTTGTTAATATTGATTATAACAATGGCACCTCATTTATTAACAATAATTTTCAAATAGGAGAATTCAGGAGTTTAAGTTAGTCATTATAAACGTGATAATCTAATTTTAATTTGTGATAATGGGTAATTTAGGGTAATTGACAATCGTTTTTTATGGAAACGTGCCCTTACTGTACCTGTTATTTATTGATTGGATATTTAATAATTTGTATCTAATTTTGTCTATTTTTTTGTCTGGGAAGTGCTTGGTGATTTAAAAACAAAATAATGCAAGAATTATTATAAGTTTCGAGATGTGCCACTAGAATTAATAAAAATTATTTTGTAATAAAAAAGTTAAAAAGAAAAAAACACAATTTAGGTAAGTATACATTTTTATTTAATACAAAAGAAAAGACAACTTAGGTAAGATATTCATTTTATACAAAAGAAGATTTAATAGGTATATTATAATAAAATAATATGTAAAGCATAATTTTTTATTTTATACACTCGTTTACATTACGTGTACACTCTTAAGATGTCGGTGGGTTGGTCGCCACGGTGAACTCCAAGATGTCAGCTGGTTGTGGTTTACCAACATCTTTTGTTCCCTTGTACATCAGGAACATTGTGGGTAGTTTTGCAAGCTCTTCTTTTGTTATTGATTCGGCAATCCTTCGAGGAAGAAATACTGCGAACTCCTCATCCAGTTCTAATACAACAGATGGCCATGTGACGGAAGTGATGCGTTTTGCCTGGGTAATTTGGTACTTTTTACCAATTTCCAATTCACTCAATTTTCTTCGAGGTTGTCTTTCACAACTTCCAAGTTTTGACAACTTTTGTGCATACTCCATGATGTTAATTGCTCGACTATACTTGCATAACTGCACATAAAATACTGAATGCATTTATATACCTACATCTGCGTCTGAAGTCCGGAAATGTGATGCAGCATGTCGAATAGGTCGAATATTCAATCGCAGTTGCCTTTATTTTAATATCGGCCCACTATCACTTCCTGCCATTCGATTTAGTCATCATTGTTGTGGCAATTATCCTACATACACTTCCTTCTATTTGATTTAATCATCATTACTGTAATAACTATTTTTAAGCGTCAACTCGAGTATATCCAAATACGAACATATTTCAATTATATTGTTATCATAATCCCGGAATAACATCCATTGTATGTTGTTGAAAGTATAAAATTTAAGAAACCATGACTGTGGAATTATGTCAAATACAAAAATGAATTCTAGATTTTCATCCCCCTCAACGTTGAAAATTAGTTCCCTTAGTTCTCTTAAAAAATCCGTCATTATATACAACCATCTATTTTCACAACTGTTTACACACTGAACAAGCAACACATTATTAAAAATCTGCAGGTACGGTAATATTCTGTTTTGTAATACTCATTAGAAGATCTTTCAATAAATCCAAAAGCCGCTTTTGCGGACACTCTATTCCGACAATAGAGAGACTTTTAGGAGAATGAGATATCACCTCTCTTAAGAATTCATCATATCGAATCATTTTATCTCCGATGAAAAAATTCAAAATTCCATCTGTGGATTTGCTAACGCCGTCTATTTTTGAGGGTATCCCAGGAAATTCGTCTTTAATAAATCCGAATCGCGCTCTCGAAAATGTATAATCGTTCACCAGTAGGAAACGATCATCATCGAAGAAATAATACGTTCCGCCAAAATTCCCCACAACGGTACCTTGAATATTATCATAATTTTTTAATCCTAACGAAGTGTCCGACAGTTGATATCTATATAATATATGAAAGTTTTTCGAATCTATCACAAAAATTAAATTCTTTATATTAAGTATTATTTCGTTTTGATAATTTAAATAAACGAAATACGAAGCATTGAAAGTAAGTATTGTACGTAGAGAAGGAATCCAATCGGTGATAAGAACTGGAGGCTTATTACGCACGTAAAGTTTTGTCTTCACATCGACAACCCACACTCACAATTTATAGAAAATAAAATTTTTTTTATTAACTACTATGAAACCATTGTAAATGTTGTCTATATCACACAAATCGGTATAGTTAGTATTTTGTGACGGTATGAAATGATACTGCGTCTGCTGACGATGTTGAGGTGAAAAAGGACTAGCTCTTGATGTAGAAATTGTTGTTGGTGTCGAAATTGATACTGGTGTAGAAGTTGTTGATGGTATAGAAGTTGTTGCTGTCATAATAGTTCTTGATGTAGGAGCGAATGTTGTTGATTGAAAGAAAGTCCTTTTTCCATAGAGTTTTTGAATGGCAGCAATATCATCTTTACTCAATTCAAACCCTTCAGGATTATAATTAGGAAACATTATAGAATTGGTATTATAGAAAGAGGTAAACCCAATGCGTGTCCTATTTCATGCACTAAAACTATCAATAAATTATAACTATCGCTATCGTTTTCATCGAAACGTGTGCTGTAATTCCAGTCTTCATCGTCGTCAATGTGAATTTCCACCGGCGAATTGAAATCAGCAGCATTAGGATAATAAGCGTGTCCTAGAACGGTGCCTTTTCCATCGAATGATGCCTTACACGTTTTATTTTTATCATATCCGAAAGAATGAGATAGTCTACTGAAAGATATAATGATGTTCGGTTTAGACACAATCTTGTGAATAAAGCGTAAGTTAACGTGTTCGGCCCACAAATTAAAGGCTCTTTTAGCGATATCAACTTTTGGACCTATGGCAATTTTGGAGATATACCAATATATTGTAGTTATATTCCATCTTCTATCTTTATGGATATCCCGCTGGGACATAGGACTTACATCTTTGTTTCCGCACCTAGGAGTACTCACCAATTTAACGGTGGCCTCATCCAATTGACCCGTAATGGGTAGGTCAAAGCATTCTTGTAACTGTCGTAAACCGTTTGTTATCACTTCAAGACTCTTATTATTATCATTTTCAATCCGTTTTAAATAGTTAGAATCGTTAACCACGTCATTAAGGTATCCGTATTGAATCAAATACGATTCTAGTGACGTTATCGATGACGATGAGTCAGCACACACTCCATGAAATAGGTATTGAGTAGTAAGAAGTAGAATAAGAATGAATGACATCATGGCCCTATTTAAGTCAACGTTCCAAGCTTAACTGAATTAAATTAACGAAATATAATAATTTATACGCATCTTTAATGGAAGAGGTAAAATAAAAAAATTTAAAATTAGATTATTTTAAATAATATAGTTTATTTATTAAATATTTTTTAAGTAATAATCCATTTGTTCGAGAACAGATAGCTTTTTCTTCGGTATGAAACCAACAGCAATCGTCGGTTCGCAACTTCGGGACGTCATAGAATTGTCCTTGCCACTCTTCGTCCTCTAAATTAACCACCGTACATCGCGTTTGCTTGTCCAGGAAACTCTTTATCGTCTTCTGGTGACCTTTAATAAAGATGGTGTCGTAGTTGTTGAGAATCCTCCAAATTGTTTCCATGCCTTCTTCGTAATTCACCAAACCATCGCTGTATCGCAACTTGTGGTGACGACGTTCGAGATAATTGATGGATTTTAACACGTTTTCTTTTACATATTTTCTAAGTTTGCGATGAGAAATGCTGGGTTTGAGGAAGAGATGTAGTGTTCTATCCGAAGCAAGATCTGTCAAATAAAACTCTTTGACTTCGAAGTGCGGTATGCTGAATCCTTGGATATCAACGACTGCTCTCCTATTCATGACGACTTTTGAAAATAGACTGGATCGCGTTAGTTTGCACACGGATATTTACACCATCGAGTGCGACAATACGTAATGATCACTTGCGTTAATACCGACAACATCACAGCTGTGATGATTATAAGTACTACCATTAATATCGCAATAAACGCTGTTATAAAAATATAATCTATCAGCATCGACTGGCGGGGTGTAGGAGGAAGTGTCTTCAAGTTATCAAATAATAAGTGTCTTTCAATAGGACTCTCCAAATCGTAAAAATCGTTCGTGTTATTCCTCCGAGTTCCGATGATTTTCATTCGAATTCTGAATGAAACCGTTGTGGGTAGAGCAGCAGCAGCAGCGGTTCCGAATAACTTTTCATTTAACTTCAGCCTATAGTAAACGGTCGGCTCTCTATACCGAGTTAAATTTGTCTGACAAGTCTTCAACGGCGGTGAGCTGTTGTTGTTGTTATAGATGTTGTATTCGTCGTAAAAGCAGACTTGGAAACCGCCATAGTCGTCCCGCAACGGTTTTACGAAAAGCGATCCGTTCAGTACGGTCGTGAAGACGAGCGGCGTTATTATAACACTTGCGTTCATATTGTTGAACTACTACTACATACCATGCTACTAGCACAACTGATTTGAGTAATAAATATATATTCTATATAATCGTGATGATTTCGCCGGAGAGGGGTTTGTACGTGTATAGACACTCGGTGATCAAAATGCAGTAAGCTTTTGTGTTCTCAGGAAAATCTGCGTTGCTATGCAATTCTACGCGAACGTCGCAGGGTGAAGATGTGACGCTAGCTTCCTCGTCGTTATTCTTCGTAGTGTCGATGACGAAGAGGGTTCGTTCTTTAAATTCGCCATAGTTCAAGAGCGGTTGCTGACGGGCCGATTCTGACATATACGCTTGAAATTCACTATACATTTTATAGAGATCAGTGTAGTCATTTTTGTCAAAATGTAAATTCGAACGGATAGCTGTAGGAGTTTAGGTAAACCTTCAGATCGAGCAGGTTGACGTTATCGAAAAGCGTACAATCCGATTTTAGGTTATCTTTACGGTTTGTTTGTAAAGCAACAATTACGTATTGAGGGCGTCCTCTGTTGGTAGTCGAAGTAACCGACCATATCTCTTTATTACCCCTTCGAACGCTCGGTAATTCGTGCGCAATCCATCTGCGAAATGTCACCGGAATGTCTAGATTTTTATTGAGACCCTCTAATAGGGAGATTTTCGACGACGGACTGGGGTACACCTGTTTCGCCATTAGGGCGACGGACTTCAACGTAATTTTCAATGTTTCCCCGTCGGTGACGGTTGTGTAACAATTATTGTCCGTGCGAGCCCTCACAAAACGGAACTTGAAGCGTCCCCGCATCACGTGACGATAGTCTCGAAATATTCCGAACAGATGATTTAGCGGTATTTGAAATGTAAATTTTCGATCGTCGCTAATGGTAGGTAAGGTTTTCTCGTCGACAGGCAGCTGCGATGACCATTTGAATCCGGCAATTTCTAAAGATTTACACTCGTCCTCGTTACAACAGAGCAGCGTTCTAATAAGCGATGTCAGGCCCGGCTCCCTTACCCTCTCGATCTCACTGCCGTTATGTTCGAAAATAACGTATTCGAAAAGAAACGCCGGCATATTATTGGTAATAGAAATTGTATCGTGAGCGACGCCAGCCGCGGCGGCCTTACGTTCCATAGTTCCTTCAATTCGCACATCACTTTCGTAGAATGAAAACAATATATCCTCTTGATTAAGTTCGATAACAAACACGTCGTTGTTTTCAAACGAATTCGTCGCGGGATGGTAGCTGTGCACCTCCTCCCGAGCAATCGCGTTATCGACGATGGGGTTATCGTAAATTTTAAGCTTTTTGGTTGCCGACATCGTATCCCAACGACTTTAGAAAACGTATATTTTCGTTTGTCAGTCTTTTACCGAATGAACGTCTCGAGTAGCCTACACCGTTTTTATACGCACGCACCGCGGACGTCGAAATGTTAGCTGCTGCTCCTCCTCCTCCTGTATTACTATATTTCACCGTCTCGGTGAAAATAAACCCCATTTCTTTACTCTAACGCTGCTCTCTCTCTCTCTTTACTCAATATCTTTTTCTCTCCTCAATTCTAATCTAATAATAATCTCTTCGCCTCGAAAATTGACTAAATTCGAGTGTTGATCGAGCAGCTTTATTGTAATGTTCGAAACGAACTGATCGTTAATGACTGGTAAATAGATGGGATTGCGTGGTTCTATATTTATACTGTAGCCAGGATCCACCTCAGGGGAAAACTCGTATAACGTATGAGACGGTCTACTATTGTAGTACGAGCCCGTGATTATGCTACATTCCACGCGAACCGTAGACACTTTGATTATGTTTACCGGTAAGTCGGAGAAATGCTTAGTGAGCGGTTTTAATATTCGACCTTGAGAAAATCCTAAAACAGCGCCGACTGTATTCGATTCGTCGAAGTCTACGGTATAGAGTTCGCTATACAGTTCACACTTTAACGTGTTATTATTCGCCTTGAGCGACAAATATTTATCGATGTCATCATTTCCGCTTTCTTTGTTGTTTTTCTTTCTAGCCGCCGCACTGATTTCTCTCTGTAGATAGCTCTCGATGTCGGTAATCTCGTAGACGCCGGTCGGAATTTCCACAACGCGTTTATTTTTTATTCCAGTTTTCGGATAATAATAAAATTTGTTGTTGACGTCTTTTTCGATATTTGGAATAGTATTATACGTGTATAACCCTATCAGTGCTAAAAAGTACTTACCGTCCCGCAATTCTATCGGGGGATAAAAATCCGCCGTAAGAAGACTGGACGTGCCCGTTAGCGTGAACGTTTGCGGCATGATTGACAAAACGCAACGAGTTGTATTAATATTTATTATTACTCAATTAAAAATTTTAAACATAAATGCCCGCAATTGTATTCATTGCGTTTTTGATCGTTCGTGTGGTTGTAGGTGATTCGACAATTTCTAAACAACAGTATCAGTTCCGAGGGCGGTTTTAAATTACCGAAACTATCGTAATATTCGACGTGGTTGTAATTCTTCTTATAGGCGACCCAATGCGTTCCCGGTCCGTTCGTATCATCCAAATTCACAATACCGCATTCAATCCGTTGTGCAGGTGAACGACGTCGTCGCGACAAATCATCTCGCATAAATACGCCGACGAAATTGGGAATCTCTAGAAGTTTCGCATAGCGGATGATATCGCGGTCCGTCAACGCCCTATTGGGTAGCCCTTTTAGGAGTTTTTTTTTTCGTCATATTTTTATTTTTTAAATATAATCCTAAACCTGTTTTGTGTTTTTTCAAATAGAGCCCGGAACCGCCTTTTATCGCAATCGCTTCCATCGCTCTATTATGACGTTCCGACTCTTCTAATTTCTTCTTGGCCTCCTGTCCGCTCTTGATGGCTCGATAGACGCCAGCAGCTCCGCCGCTCAATCCACCCATAGCGGATAAGCCGGCAAATATTGCCGGTATGAGTGCCGGTAGTATACCTCCCGTTTTAGTTGGAATAGGTATAACGCGCGGTAAGTTTACGTTCTTACGTCCGCCGGCCTGTTTAACGGCAATGCGGGCACTCTTTAGAGCTGCCTTGGCGAGATCTTTCAAATTATTCGAAATATGGAGTGGAACGTCTTTGACGATCTTCGATAGCACGGTTCGTTTGAACGGATTCGAACGGTTCCGTCGTTTTTTCGTCCGCTTCTTCGTCGTCGTCCCATACCGAGTTTTCGTTTGGCTTTCATAGTGTTCGTTACGAGCCAGGCGGCCGCCTTTTCCCCGAATTTAGCGTCCGACGACTTGACGCGCGACCAAGCGCTCTCCTCCAACCGCTTGTCGGCTTCGTGTCGCTCGCGTAAAGCTCCCGTCCGCGAATAGGCGATGTCGTGACGTTTGCACGCTTCGTCCAACCGGTTTACGATCGGATCGTTGCGCGCTAACCTCTTTTCTAATTTGGTGCCCGGACCGCAATACTGATAACCGGGAAGGTGCAATTCAATCGGTAATTTATCGATAATAGAGTTAAGCAGATGACCCGAACCTTCTCGCACTATCATCGAGACGCGAATGTCGGGGCGCGCGAACGAAATCGTCCTTATATAAAAATACGTTCGAGTCCTTTCTCAACCAGTCTACAACAGTATGCGAATTATTAATCACCCTACCTTATCACTGCCGGTAGTCAATCTGGACTCGATGACCGATAAACCGAACGATGCTAATAATAATAGAAGAAGAAGACATGGCGATTTATTACCAAATAGCGTTCGCGCCATCATATGCGGACCCAGCGGATGTGGAAAAACAAATCTGCTCTTGAGTCTTATCTTCGACGAAAACGGATTGCGCTTTGAGAACGTTTATATTTATTCGAAATCTTTGTACCAACCGAAATACGATTTGCTACGCACCGTACTGGAGAGCGGCGTACCCGAGATCGGGCTTCATTGCTATTCGGAAACGAGCGAGGTTATCGATCCGTCGGACGTCAAAGGGAACTCCATATTCATATTTGACGATGTGGCCTGTGACAAACAAGATAAAATACGGGCCTTCTTCTGTATGGGTAGACATAAGGATGTGGATTCGTTCTATTTCACGCAGACTTACACGCACATACCTAAGCATTTAATACGAGACAACGTCAAAATGTTGGTGTTATTTAAACAGGATGAGTTAAATCTGAAGCACGTGTACGAGGAACACGTCAATACGGATATGAAATTCGATGAGTTTAAAGATATATGTCGCGAGTGTTGGAATGGCGGAAGTCACAACGCACTAGTTATAATGAAGGATTTCGACCTGAAGGCAGGCCGTTATCGTTTAGGTTTCGATAAATTTATTGACCCACATTAAAATACGCCATTTGCTATTAGGAAGGGGTGAGTGGTGATCAACGAATTTCGTTATCATGTTCGATTCTCCTTCTTCTCGGACTATCGAGAAATCCATTAGAAATAAAAAAGAAATCGTGAAGATTATAAATAGCATTAAAAGAAAATATCTGACGCTGAAACTTGGGCAGGACGCTGACGATAAGACTATAAATAAATTCATGAAACCCGTCACGGATTCCCTAACAAACTTATCTCATAACTTGCGGACTAATAATAATCAAGCGACAAAACCCAATTATTATTACCCTACCACGAAGAGCGACGACAACGATGGCGCAGAAGCTGCTGCGACCGAGAGACAGGAAATCGGCGCACTCCAGAAGCTACCGCGCGTCTATAGATCGTATTACACGTCAAACGATAAGATGGGAAAATTGGATGAAACTTATGGTGTACGGTATGACGCCGATAAGGAGAGGTGGATGATCGGCTCCAAAACAATTCAGTTTAAACCTTCTCAACATTCGCTCTTGATTGGCGTCGATAAACAAATTCAAGCTTCGGAAGGACTCTACGAGCTGTTATTTCTTAAAAAACCTGAAAAATACACTGACGGTGATCTCGAAACGTACAAGTCTATATTGTTGATGACAAATGCTCATAGACGTAATTATAGTCCGAACGAGCAAAAGCAAGGTACGAATTCGTATAAATATAAACGGATTATTAAACCGCTTCTTTTTCCGTCCACGACAGCTACTCCACCCAAATCGTCAGAGTATAGATTAGGTTATGGATTAGAAGTGAATAACAAGAACGTGGAATATATATATTGGGATGATGTGAATGAAATGGTAGACAGACTAAGACTCTTGTACGCCTCGCAAGCTGCTGGAAATAATTCTCATACGAACGAGATTGTAGCCATTATAGAGGAACTGCGAGAAGCTAACATAATTAAGTAATGAGTAGTATAGATAAATTCGGTCGTACGATGATGCGACCGTCGCGTAAACCGTACGTAGATGGATCTACGTTCGCTCGAAGCCCACCGCCGTTTCCGTTGACCGATGACGGCGACTACGACGTCCGGGGAAAGAAATTGTGCAATGTAGGTTCGCCTTCTCTAGCAGGTGACTGTGTGACGAAGGAATTCCTAGAAACGAAATTTACGATATCAATGAAAAACCTCATCGGAGACGTCGCTGAGCCACTGGTGAAACATAATGAAATAAAAATTACATCGATGGATGAAAAAATACTCCTCGTTAACACCGACGTGGGAAGTTTACAAGTGACAACGAATGAGATCGCTAATCGAGTGATTAATCTGGAGAACGCTATAGCGCAATTGGATACTAATCTGGATAATTCTACGACACAGTTGGATATTTCTGTTCAAATAAAGCTGCGAGATATTAATAATAAGTTCCAAGCAGCGATACATGCTCTCTCCAAGAGGTTGGATAAAAAAATTGAGCATTTGGAGAGGATTGCGACCAACTTTGTTAGATCTTCCGCGTCGTCATCACCGACAACGACTGCGGCGACGTCGTCCCCATAACGATGGAACCATCCGACGCTAAAAGGACCATCGTGACTGAATTGCACAGGACGGCGAGACGTAGATTTCCGAGACGTAGAACGGTACTGCGCGGAATCGACGATCTCTGGCAAGCCGATCTAATTGAATTAGTTCAATATTCGAGGTTGAACGCCTGTCACAAATACGTATTGATTGTAATCGACTGCTTCTCGAAATATCTATGGACGACGCCGTTAAAGAATAAAACGGGGCAACAGGTGACCGATGCATTTCGAAAAGTGTTGACTGCAGCAGGAGTCAACGGTAGAATACCGAAAAATCTACAAACCGATCACGGTAAAGAATTCTATAATGAACATTTTAAAAAAATTATGACAGCCTCATCCATAAATCACTATTCGTCTTTCAGTGTGATGAAGGCGTCTATGGCAGAACGTGTAATTCGAACGATAAAACAGAAATTGTTTAAGTTATTTAATCTATACGGTAATTATAAATGGATTGATTTATTGAAAGATGTTACGGATGAGTACAATAATACAAAACATAGAACGACGGGCATGACTCCTACAACGGTCGTTGGTAAACGGATAGAACGGGAACTGTTAAACACTGTGTATAGTAATATAAAGACGGTTGGAAAGGGGAAACTTAAAATTGGTGACGTAGTACGTATAAGTAAATATAAACACGTATTCGCTAAAGGTTATCTGCCCAATTGGACAACGGAATTATTCAAAATCGATAAAGTGCAAATAACCGATCCGGTCACCTATTTGCTGAAAGACGTCACCAACGGTAGTCGCATTAAAGAAGCCTTCTACGAATTCGAGTTACAGAAAACGAATTTCCCCGACGTCTATCTCGTGGATAGAGTGTTGAAAAGGAGGGGGGCTATGGTATATGTAAGCTGGTTGGGGTTCGACTCTTCTCATAATAGTTGGATATCTAGCAAGAATATAGTATAATAATGTCGTCTTACGAGTATACTGGAGAAGGTGGTGTTGATGTTGTTGAAGATATGCAAGTTTTGTTGGATTCTAACAAATGGCAAGAAATCAAACGTAAACTTAGCACATACAACGAGAATGTTAATCGTGAAACACAGTTACTCGGGGAAACCGTGTTTCCATTAAAAGATGTGCGCATAATCGTCGGGATCAGTTCTGCGAGAGGATTTATTCCATCGGTGCGGTTTGAATCGGTTAATGGAGGTGCAAATAACGATCGTTGGATCATATTATTAATGTATGATTGGTCCATATTGGTAATGGAGTTGGAAAAATATATAGATGATGAAGGTGATGACGTAAATTGGTCTGCGACCGTTCGTATAACCGAAGGTTGGTTGTCGTTAAGCGGTACTCGCAGTTCCTTTCTCACAATCGCCTACGCAAATAGAGACGAACAACTGCCACTGCCAGAAGTGAAACTCCTATACGAAGATATTATGAAAATACTCGGACATTACCGTTCAATGATCGGCTATAAATTACGTCTTCTCGACGAGCTATATTTTGCTAATTACGTTAATACAATATTATTATCTATAAGAACTATTGACAAAATGAAAATAAATTATTATATAGATGCTGTTAAAGACTACTGTTGTAATACACCGACCGAATGTAACTATTTAATGTTGGAATATTTAAATAACCAATACTAATGTGTTGTGTAATACTTATAAATAAAACCATCATAACCATATTATCTTTAACAAGATTGATTTATTGCTCCTTACACTCATAAGTCGATTACATTCATCTTATAATTATTAATTAAACTATCTACTATATAGTACAATAAATTAGAAAAAATTTAAATAAATTCACAATAAATTTATTTTTGATAAAGCATACCGACACTATCATCGTTTTGCTCTTTAATTTTATAATGACCCCAAGCTAATGTATTTATACCGTCTTTACATATATACCGTTTCAAATCGTAAGGTGAAAGGGCTAATTTATTTTGTAAACTTGTGTGGATAGTATGTTTAATAGATTTAAAAAGAGTTTGTTTTACATATAATTGCTTTCGATGTAACAAGCATTTACTGTAATCATCGAAAGTTATTTTATATTTCACTACAGATTTTTTAATGCCTTTCGATCTTTTTGTTATGTGACCACTATTCACCCGATTGACGTATACCTTGGATCTTAATCCAATGAATTCTTCCATTATCCGACCACCGTTCTCATCTTTCATAAGACCTAAAACCGCTTTGTTTCGAACGGGAATATTGTAAATATTGTTAAAAGGGTAATTGGACGTATCGAACTGGTTGATATTAAGTTTTACATCTTTGTAAATATCTTCAGTATTAATAGATACGGTGAAGCTATCTGTGTCCATATAACATACTCTAATATCATCTTTATATTTCCGTTTAAGGAAATCGTAATAAAATTGATACATTAACAATTTAGATAAGTCTAAAACTGTGAACCCAACATAAATAGGTTTATAATAGGAAACGTTTAACCTTTGCATCTCAATAGCTGCGAAATTTTCAGAAAAAATTTTAATATTTTTAAAATTTAGTTTAGCTATTAAAGCACGAGCACCTAATACTTTCCCACGGTTTTCCCAGTGGGACACCAGACGTACGTCAACCCGCTTGTCTACATTTTCTAAAGTTTTACCATATATCGAATTGTTCATTAGTTTATAAAAATCTTTTTCAAAATCGTTCACAGCTTCCTGCCGTAATTTTGTATTTAATTCGATGTACGGTTTTAACCAACTAGATTGCTTAAAGGTGAGAACCCTGTTAACTTTTATTAATTCGATACCGTGAGAAATGGCGTGTTTTAGATTTCTATAATGAATAACATATTTTTTTTTTCGAAAAAATTGGTGATTAACCGTTTGGCGGTGGTGTTCGAAGATACGTTCGGAGGATTTATATTTTCTGCTAAAAAAGGTAAATCGTTGTGCGCATCATGTAGATATTCGGGGTAACTGACGTCCGCCTCTAAAATATATCCATCGTCAGCATCGTCTTGTGTATTACAAACATTGAAATTTTGAACCTCTAACTCGTCTAACCAACGAAAGTCTTTGTATGGTATGTACTGAGACATGCTCCACCCATACAAGTTGTTTGCGTCCCAATACATTAAATATTTTGTCATTTTATTTACATCATAGCTATCCCCCATATAAGGATTATTTGCTTTCGCTAGCCGAAACGTGCATTGTGAAATACCTCCTCGAATACCTTTTCTAATGAAATGAATCATATCTAGGTCAGATAATAATTCTAAATTAACTTGACTGTACTTAAGCATGGCATCCCATGATAAACCTGGCGCGGTAAAGTAGTGTGCAGGATCTAACCCATATGTGTTAAAACACACTTTTCTAAACTTTTCGAAAACGTCGCACAATAATAGTACGTCAGTCGTTAAGTATAATTCTGCATAATCCTGTAAATTTTTACAATCAAACGTATCCCAAACTGTTTTCGCGTACTCGTACTCTTCATCACTTATATCCTCATTGCACATTGCATTGAAAAAATTTATTCTAGGCGGTAAAGACGTTTCTTTCAGTTTATCAAATGAATTCATGTAACTGTACGGGAAAACGCCCTTCCTAGTCAACAATTTATATTTCGTGGGAAATGATTTTTTCACGTGTACAAAATCCGTAAGATTGCTTGATAATTTGTGAAGTGATGACGGCATAAACCTGAACGAATCTAGAAATCTTAATTTCATAAACACATTCTCAATATTTCCGTTGATATTTACTTTCCTGTCAACCCAAATTTTTTTGCTAAAACTAATATATTTCTCCTTATTAGTCGGCAAAACATTTATTACTTCATCGTCGCTGGCCGCTAATTCTTTGATAAAAAGATGACTGTCATAACCGGAAAGATTGTGAAAAAAAACCGGAATATGATATGGCGTTTTATAGTTTAGGTTACAAATATAATGCGCAGCGCCTCTAAACTTTCCCGTTATATGACAATGATCTAGAACTTTCGCTTTTTCCTCGTTCCCAAACACAAATTCACGTTTACAAATGTGACAATTGGTGGCCCTATTGTACGTATCTTGCTCTGCTAACGTGAAATTAAGCAATGGAATAGAGTTTTTCAAATAGTGATGATATATTCTCTTTACGTCTCGCGACAAGCGAGAAACAAAAACTGACGTGCAATCCTCTCCCGTATAAATTTCAAATTTATTCCATCGTTCTTCAACACAGCATACTATATTATACGCGAAACTATATGGAACATGAAGTTCAGTCATCTGAATGAATGGCTTCAAAGGATCAGGTTCGCAATGATCTATAGGTTTCAAAATTGATTCGAAATCTGCATAAACTACGAAAGGCACCTGTAATGAATTTCTGTAATTGTTGAATGACAAAATGTTATCTGGAACGAAGTCTCCCAAATAGTTTCGCTTCAATTTCGTTGAGGGTACAGTAGTACGAATTTTATTGCAATCATCTGAACAGTGATCATTTAATTTTTCAATCGAAGGAAAAGAATTCAAACATCCATCACACATATGGATGACATGACCTCGATGACTGACCTGCTTTGATATTAAACGTGAAAAATTTTTAATCAAAACGTAATGACTTTTTTCATCTTTAAAAATGTAAAGTAAATTAATATGTCGATTCCTTATCCTATTTTTAGTAAAATAAATCGGCCCTTCCACTGTATGCACATTCTTAGACCTGACTACTAATTCATATATATTAATACTAATATTATTCAGTTTTTCGATTTTTACTATATCTGAAAATTGGAAACGTTATATTACCTAAATTTAAAATGTCACTATAGTGTGGATAGCTTGAAGTTCTATGTGGATTATTTGCAGGAGGATGCAACGCAGCTGTGATTGACCACGCTAGACAGGCATCATCGCGATTTTGAATGTTGATACAGGCCTTTTTCCTCGTAATATCCTCAGGTAACGGTAAATATGAACTCGCGCGTAACGGATTGTAGTTATTAATGTTGAATTCTAGATGAGATACCTTATAAAATGCCCATCCGCTATCACGCTCTTGAAATTCCTCACACAATTTAATGATATCGCTAACCATTTCGTTATATGCTTCATCGAAATTTGATGATAGTGTTAAGATTTTAAATTTGGTGTTAAAGTTCTTTTCTGAAAAAATTATATTTTCCTCAGCCTCTTCATCTTTACCTTCCACATTTTTAATGTTTGATTTTAAGAAGTAACTGTAAAGAACGATTTGAATTTTGATTGCGTTCGTCTCGCTCAAATATTTACGTGTGAGCTCTTCGCAAATTGTCCGCATTTTTATTAGAAAACTATGGATATCGTCATTGAACTCCGCTCCGGTGATTCGATAGCTCGCTACTCTGTTGTTGAAACACGTAGTTAACTGTTGTACTGGTCCGTTTGATTCGTCTAATGGTTGTCTAGAATGGTGTGAAATAAGGTGTCCACGGTAAGCCTTGTTGGTTTCACAGGTTTTTCCACACTGTTCACATAAGATCGGGTCACTTGGCATTTTTTCACTTCGGATAGATTTTGACGTTGATGAATAAGAAGTGGAAGCAGTAATAGTAGATGATGGTTCAGTTGTTATTCTTTCACATTGGTTAGATGACGGTGATGAATAAGACGATGATGTACTTGCTTGCTCCATCGATCCGTGCTTATTCTTCTGATGACGCAACAAATTATCGATCCGGGCATATGTTTTATCACACGTTTGACATAGATGTCTCGTTTGTGTCTTGTGAACAGTGTTAACATGACGAATATGATCGTCCTTTCTCGAGAATTTTTTTACACACAACGAACATGAAAACATTTTATCACGTCGTCGTCTGCTCACCACTATACACGTTACAGATGCGAACTTTCTTGAGAACTTTTTTTTTTACACAAAACGAGACATGTGCACACTATACGTTACTATTTCATATGTAATCAAATTCATGTATTACTACTATTTATATGCATTTTTAATCAAATCAGCGTCCTGTGATAATGAAATCCATTACATCATAGCGTATAAAAAGATATAAAATAAAAATAATAAAAGTACATAACATTGTTTTATAATTTATTAACAAAGTGTAATTATGATTTATTATAAAAATAAATAGTCTTATATCTAAATTTCATCTTCATCTTCATCTGTTGAACTAAATATTTCATTATGTAGGTACCAAGAGCATAAACTTTTTGAAGTTAATCTAAAATTAGCTTGTCTCAGACAAAATGCACACCAACTATCTTCTTCCTCAAAAATCCTTCTGAATCTGTTAAACCCAATTGTCAAATGATTTAGCATTCTATATTTACATAAAATATTAAATCCTCTTTTAAAAAAAAAATTTCTATTTGCCCAAGCTAAAGTGTTAAACTTCTTCACACAATTCAAGCAACTTCTACCGAATGGGGTTCTATAATATATGAACCATATGCATGATGACTCGGATTCGAAAATTTCGTACCTGAAAATAAATAATATATTGAAATGGAACAGTAAAAATAGATAATATATTGATATTGAAACTTAATAATAAATGTTTAAAACAACTTACCTACATTGATTTAAGTTCCTAAACAATTCACATTGAATTTTGTGATCCAGCCTGTGTTCGAATATGTATGGTTCCATGCATAAAAGTTCAGGATTTAGGTAATGTTTATGAACACCTAAATTATCCCAATGCGAGTACCACCAGTTATTCCATAAATCAATTATCAACATCCACGGTAGTTCACTTGTTAATTTTAAAATATTTATTCTGTTGGTAATTGTTAAATTAATTACATCCCTGGATAGTGTTCGTAGAGATTGCGGGTTATTTACAGAAGTCATTTTCAATCAATTTCGTAAATATAACAGGTAATAATTTAATAGTATCCACCTTTTTAGACTGCCGTTACACAAACATCAATTAAACAATCGCTGTTTGCGTATATATATATATATATATATATATATATATATATATATATTTTTTCTAATCAAAACAAAAAAAACCTCCGGTGGACACATTACGTCATCGCACATTTTCGCGCGGACGGCCCGCGGTACGCCGCATACCGGATGAGGTGATTGTGCTTCTGGAACCTTATCGCACCCGTGTTCCAGAATCGGCGCCCTATGATTTAACCAAGAGGCAGAGGCGGTTCCAGAATCGGCTAATAATAACTACTTACACCCTACAGGGGATTGTAGTAGCTCTTATCACCCGAAAGGGCTAACTGGCATTTAGTAGTAGCAAAGTTATACGCATTTCATTAAGAATACACGAACTTTCTTGATGTTTCC
>JAWQRI010000003.1:0-17032 GCA_033557385.1 Temnoplectron lewisense
GTTTATTCTAACAAGTATTTTGTATTATTTTGCTGTCAGTCTTTTCTTTTCTAAGCTCTTGGTAAAAATACCTACCTTCAACTTTATTGGAACTCTCTTCCAATTGTTTTTTATCTGTTTTTCCACTGCCTCTGTTCTCGATGATTCTGCGCTCCATCTCATCTTTGTATTTCTCTGTTGTTCTTTATTGTACCTAATTCGCATCTATTTCTTTTAAACGCTTTTATTTTCATGTTTTGGCAATAATTGTTTAAAATTTATCTTTACTAATCTGTGTCCGGACATGCAGCAATCTGTGAATATGGTTCTCTATCTCTCTTCGAAGTTTGTAGGCGCCGGTTTGGTACACCTGTACGGTAGAAATAATAATACTTCGTAAACGCTCAAACGTCAAAGTGTCATTTAATTATCTGTACACATGACGTAAGTAGCAGAATGAACAAACATGTTCGTTTTATTATGTTCATACTTTATATTAATTGAGTCATGGGTGCTCGCGAAATCTACTAACATCAAAATAAAACCTGATCCCTGTTAATCAGAATTGGAATTGCAACTTCATTGCAATGTTCATCTTTGCATTACATTTATTCTAACTTATTTATGGTTTTCCGGTACGTAATTATTAAATTTATGTATTCAAGAACAGCCAAATTTGTATTCTATTATGACTACTTATTCAATTCTTTAAATTGGTCATAACTCAACAAAATGTCGAAGTCGTTTGGCGATAGGTTTCTGTTTTACTGACCCGCTCTTACCTTCGTGTTAAAGTTTATCTGTCATTTGCAATTTGACGTCATCGTGCGCAGTTTCAGTTGTTGAAGCTAGAAAGATGAGTTCTGCAACCAATGCTGTTACTACGTTGGTAAGCACGTTTTTACTTGTACATCATTTAGGATTAGCTTGAAGTAGTTTTACAAAAGAAACGCTCATTGAACCGCAAAAAATATAGTTTTGGAATCTCTATTTAGTACCGGTCATCAAAATTTATGATTAAAGCGGTATTGGTAAGTGTTTCAATATTTCATTATGTGCAGAGGTTTCGTTTAATTTTTTGTCCGGTTTAAATCATATCAAACAGTGATTTTGAATAATATGCACAGTAAATACAGTAATTGAATAATTTTGGTACAAAATAGCAGCGTACATTGTCGTGAATAAAGTATGCAAAATATATAGCGGTCAATGTTAAAAATGTTAGAAATAGAAGGGCATTAGAAATAAAAATATCACATTTTGCTACCATTATTTTTTGTGAACGAAATCAAGGCCTTAAATATATTTTTTGAGCAAATCTCCCATAGGATTACTTGTAAAAGTTTCAATCTTGAAGACTTTTTCCATTTTTTGAACAGCTTATTAAAAACTGTGTTAAGCCTGTTTTTGGCAATTTTCACTAATTAACATCCCAAAAGGGACTCAGTAATGTTTGAAAGCTTAGTATAATAAACACATTATAAAGCTATGGTCAAATTTATCAAGGTAGTCATGCACGTCATTCATGACGAAGAAAATATGATTGCCACCATGTTGCCAATTTTCAAGATAGAACACAGAGGCTTCGGCATTTTAGCTTAAAAAAACGTAGTTTACGGTTAATCAGTCGATACTTCGTTAAATTAAGTTAGAACAGTTTCATTTTGAGAGCGACGAACTTATAATTACTTACCACAATTAATTTTCAGAGCAAACGAGCCGAATAGGATAGGTTATGTGGTTTGTTTACAACGATTACAAAAGCGTCTAAGCGGCAACGTCATAAACCACCGTTCGCGCGCAAATTAGTGCCAACCTAAAGATAAATTTACACACTACTTAGTTGTATTAATTTCAATTGGTTTATTGTTTTTAACACACGAAAATAAAAATAAATGCTTGTGTATCATCAGTGAAACATCAGTTTTCGTTTATTTTCATTAATAGTGTTCGTGTATAAGAACATCTCTTTTGGTGATATTCATTTATAAAAATACACCACTATGACGTATCGCTGGCGCTGTGATGTGCCTGATTATGGTAAATTTCACCACACCATATAAATTTCATAAGTGACAGAAATTTATGTAAAGAAATGTGCTAACTTTTCAGAGTAATCACTATCAAAATCAGTATTAAAGTCTGTTGTTCTTGTTACCACAATAAAAACATAAATATTTTGTTAGATCTAACCCTAAAACACCCTCGTAATTAAAATTCAGCTAGCGGGCATCCTACGAAACAAACGCCATCTTTTGGTATATTAATTATTTATTTAAACTTTATAGATAAACAATAATGTATGTTTGACTTTCACGATTTTTACACTTTATATATGTACATGGGTGGATCAAGTATAAACGAGACTTTTTTTAAATTAATTTAGTTACTTTAAAAAAGAAAGCAATAACATATTATTTTTCCACATAATCCCCTGCTCTGATAATGCACTTTTCCCAGCGTATCGGAAGCTTTTTGATGCCGTTGTCCTAAAAGGCAGGAAGTCGTGTCAGTAGCTATTTGCGCACAAAGTCTTCCACCACGTTGGCCTCATGAAATCGATGACCTCCTAGGGTCCAAAAAGATGAAAATCTCACATGGCGATAGGTTAGGGAGAATGATCAAGCATAGTTCACCACATTTTCTCCGATTTCTCTCGAGTGAGAGCTGCGGTGCGGAGCCCAGCGTTGCCATGGAGAAGAATCACTTCTGCAAACGTGCCAACGTGTGCTCCGCAGTCAAAAGACGAAGCCCTATTCGGGCAGACACTTTTCTGGACCCTAGGTGCTTTGTGATGAACCGTCAAGCGTCGGTCACCCTCAAGGTCACGAATGTTAACATTCCTTATGCTAAGCGAACACATCAGGCCTTCAGAGTGTGTGATCTCCAAGCTGTGCTCTCAATCTCCGCAAAATTAAGTGAGAAATTTAATGATAACACTTGTTCTATCATCGTGAGCGGTACTGCTGAATGCACCTAATGAGGTCAACTGGTCGCACTCTTTACTTAAGACAACCTATTCTAACATGTCTAGATGCGACTGCATGCTATGGCGAAAATTATGCGCTCTGTACAGAAAATCCCGTTTATATTTGATCCACCCACGTACTTAGTTCGAACTAAAAAAAAAGAAATATGCACGTACATTTACTATATGACTTATTTTAAATATGACTGACATCTAACTACGGGTAGTAGAAACACAAAAATCACGGAATGGAATAATAAATAAACATTAAAACAACATAATAAGTCAGAAAATCCATTCGCAATCTGCCAAATCGTGTATACGTAGACTGTTCATTATTAAACGGCTCTATATAAAACTCGTATTATATATGTAACAATGAATGGTTTTCGAGTGCCGTTTTACCGATCGCTAATAATAGTCGCTTCGCTTTTGACGTCGGTTGTGTTCGTTATCGCTTTGATCAACACTTGCGTCGTTCAAAGATATAACTTGGAACTTTTTGCCTGACTGCAGGATCATCACGGGACGTGTGGCCAGGCCTACAGGCGCTACCGTCAGGATCCTCCATATCCTCGAGCGCGAACCGCGCCGATCGTGTGACCAGGTGTCCCATCGCCCTGCGACGATCGTATCGTCCCAACCCAACCCATTCCTTGCACCTGCACCGTCGCCTGTCAGCGTTACAATCGAATAGTTCGGATCCACCTGACGATGCTCGCCGAACCATCCAGAATCGCGTGCAGCACTGTCGGGTTGTTATATTTGTGTTGTTTGCCGTGGCCGTCGCACAGCGTCTTCTCCTCTTCTTCTTCGGTAAACGCAGATAACAAGTCCTCCCTACCATGGTACTTGTAGCAATTGATAACGATTTGCCTGAGGGGGCGCGATCAAGAAATATTTTGCTCTTCGTGTTTACTCTGCGCGTCCGTACGAACGTTAGCCCACGGTAAATTCTTAGGCCACCATGGAGGACGAGTCGACTCCCGTCCCCATCCCAGTCTGCCTCTTCCTGTAGAATACTTCAACATAACTGGTATAAAAGCTCTCAGTTGAGCTTGGGTCATGTTTTCTACTGGCGTCGGAATACCGTAGATGATCAGGGGTGGTAATTCAAACAGCAATGGGTCATCCCGTAGTTGCGGGGCGCTCGATAAACTAGCGCACTTTCCAATTCCTCCATTATCATGGAGCAGAGAGTTTTTATAACGTCCTTCAGGGGCTTGACGCCGAACACTTTGTAACTCGTGTTCGGCTTCCCGGGCGCCGCAACTAAAACTATCGCCTGCTGTCCCAATCCCGTCGCAAATTCATCTATTGTTCGTCGAAGTTTCACTAAACGGGTCTGGTGCCGTTTCCAAATCGACGGATTTGTTTCTTGTTTTTGTTGAAACTATGGCTGCAGCCGCGGTCACGCCCATCGAATCCTCCACGGTCAACTGTGCAGTTACCTCGTTACCCATGACGGCCGCCATAAGTTATTAGTTATTAGTATTATGTTTTCCCGGCCACACAGCCCCAGTCTCGTGCGGGTCACACAGCCCCAGTCTCGTGCGGGTCACACACACACCCAGGCATTTAAAACCAAGTGTCTAGAAAAAGTACTAAAACCACTATCTAAGTGTACGTTTTAGTATTGTAACGCTATCTGTCGACTGGTAAATGAACTGGCACTGATAAATCTAGCAGATTGTTAACTATCGACTTTCAATGTTTATTTTTCAATTTTAATTTTAGAAATATTAAAAATGACGATATTTTCAGAAATTTAAACAACCTTATTATTATTGTGTCCGGCTACACAGCCTCAGGTCTCCCACGCGTTACTCTCATAGATCGAGAGGCAGTTGTATTTAAAACAAAGTGTCTAAAAAAGGACTTACTTAAACTCGCTCTCTAGATATAATTTCTAGTATTATAACGCTATCAGTCGACTGGCATTGATCTAGCAGACTATTTTGCGATATTTACCGGCGAGCAATGGAAGAAATCTCGTAATTTAATTAAACCTGACGATCATTTCAGCGGTTATTCCTTTACAGTTTTGTAAACAGTCGATCTTGCGATACCTATAACAAAAAAATAAGCAAATTGCCAAGTTGGTTACTTCCGCAAAAACAATAGTAAATGTTTTTGTAGAAGGTATCTAGTGGGGCCACGGAGAGGCTGGCAATATCCCACCAGGAACAGGAGCGTGACTGGAAAGGTTAGTGAGGATTGTACAGTTAGTAAAATAACTATTAATAAGTATTGGTAATAAATAAATAAGATAACTAACGTAATAAATAAATAATCTACGAAACTTACACAAGTTCGATGCCAGAGCGCGACCGCAGATTTTACAGCGTTCACAGTGTTCTACGGAGCGACTGCGGATGTTATAGGGCGCCGACACCGTGGATCATCTTTGGACACTTATCCTTATTCTTTTCATTAGCGTTTTCTTTTATCATTTCCCTTATATCCTTTTCCATATTATATTCGTTTCCTTGTTATATCCTTTGTATTATACCTTTATCTTATTGCCTCCTTTCCTTATATCCTTTTTCTTATATCATTTTCCTTATTATATCCTGTTATATCCTTTTCCTTGCTACACCCATTTCGTTATTATATCCGGGCCACGCCCGTTAGATGCCCCACAAACTTTACTAAAACTGCCAAGTGAAATGCGCGCCGAGATAACCCGACTATGGTCTTTGGTATCATTTTGGTATATCCTTTTCGTTTTGTGTGTTTTCTTTTATATTTTTGTTTTATCCTTTTCTTTTTATCCTCCGTCTTTTGTCCTTTCCCTATTATCCCTTTCCATTTACCCATTTTCTTTTGCCCTTTTCCGTTTATCCTCTCCATTTATCCTTTTCTCTTATTTTTGATCCTTTGCCTTACATTCGTTTCTTTATAGCCATTTTCGTGATAATATTCCCGGATCGTTAAAGTTAATAAAATAACTATTAACAATAAATAAATAAATAGTAATAAATAAATAATAAATAAGTAATAGATGTAATAAATAAATAATCTTCAAAACTTACAAAAGTGCGATGCCAGAGCGCGACCGCAGATTTTACAGCACCGTGTTCTACGGAGAGACTGCGGATGTTATAGGGCGCCGACACCGTGGATCATCTTTGGACACTTATCCTTATTCTTTTCGTTAGCTTTTCCTGTTATACTTTTTCTTATATCATTTTCCTTATTATATCAATTTCGTTATTATGTCCATTTCCTTATCATATCCATTTCGTATTATATCGTATTATGTCCTTTTCCTCATTATACCCTTTTCTTATTATAGTTTTCGAGAAATTGTATCCTTTTCTTTATTACTCACTTCTTTATTACATCTTTATTACACTTAGATGCCCCACAAACCACAGTAAAACTGTTAAGTAAAAGGCGCGCCGAAGTAACTCGACTATGGTCTTCGGTATTATCTTGGTATATATTTTTCATTTTATGCGTTTTCTTTTATCTGCTGTGTTTTATCCTTTTCTCTTTATCTTTTTCCTGTTATCCTTTTCGTTTTATCCTTTTCCTGTTATCCTTTTTCTATTATCATATTCCTTTTACCCTTTGCATTTTATCATTCTCCTTTTATCGTTTTCCGTTTATTCTTTTCTTTTTATCGCTTCCCCTTAACTTTTCCTTTTATCCTTTTCTTTTGAAGCTTTCTCCTATATCTGTTTCTTTTCATCCAGTTCCTTATATCGTTTTCTTAATAAAATTACCGAATCGTTAACTATCCACCTTGCTATGTTAGCGCCTCTTTCCACACAACATTCCGTGTATGGCGTGGATTTTCTGCTGGCAACAACACTTTCAAATTGCTTCGTCTCTTCACTCTTGAAAATGCAACGTAAAGCATTCCATGCATGAAGGCCGATATCTCCAAGTTCACGCCAACAAATTCAAAAGTTTGGCCTTGCGCCTTGTGTACCGTCATGGCAAACGCCGGTCTCACGGGAAATTGATGCCTCTGCATGGTACATCCCAGCTGGCTCTTGCTGGAGTCCAGTGTAATCCTCGGAATATGCACTTCTCGCCCGGACTGTTCTCCCGTAATAATCTTCGCCCTGATAATATTGTTACATAAGTCCGTGACAATCAGTCTTGTTCCATTGCACAGTCCTTCCGACACGTCCAAGTTACGTAGCAACATAATGATCGTATTTATCTTTAGTTTCAACTCGTGCGGTGGCAAATCTGCAATTTCAATCGAGTTGAGGAATTCCGGCGTAAATTCCAATGCCCCTTCTTGTTGGTCCTTAACCGAATCGTAGCTCTGGTATACTTTGCACTCTCCAGGTAGCCGGTCAATGATTTTCGCGTTGATCTTACTCACGTCTTTGTTGAGTGGCGCCAGGATAGCTCTATCTTTCATTCCTTCGTAGTTTCCGTTAGCCAGGCAGTTTCCGAAGACTTCGTCGATGAGATTTCCGCCGGACATTATATCTTCGGGTATAGCAATTTCTTCCATGGCATTTACCGGCAGTTCTCCGTTTCCCAGTTGTAGTAAGAACTGAGCAAATTCTTGTTCTTCTGGATCGACGCGCATGTTCTGTCTCAGTGTAAACGAATTGAAATGGTGCCAAAGTTCGCTCTTTTTAATTGATAAGTCCAGTAGTTCGCTACGATTCGCTCGGGGTTGCACAGGTAGACACTGTCGGAAATCTCCCCCGAGGACCATAATCTTTCCGCCAAACGGCAGATTCGAATTGAAAATCGTGCGCAGCAGCCGATCCATATTGTGCAGTCCATATTTCGGTAGCATCGGGGCTTCATCCATCAGGAACACGTCAATGTTTGCGAGTTCGGCAGCTTTGATTGATCCGGGTTTTATGTTTGAAATCGATTCTGCAGTTAGCGGCACCTTTAATCCAAAAGTTTTGTGCGAAGTTCTGCCTTCAGGCAATAGAATCGAAGCAATTCCAGTAAAGGCCATGCACTTAACGTTGCAATTCCGGCCACGTAGTAGGTAGTATAACGTCTTGTAGACGAAGGTCTTGCCTGTACCTCCCGGTCCATCAACGAAGAAGCATCTGGTTCCGGCGTTCGTGTCATCGATTGCGCCCAGTATGCTGTTCACGATGTCGACTTGTCTTCCTTTAAGAAGCCGGTACATATGGTCTCCAAGAGTGGTTGCTTCGTCTGCGTTTAGCACGTCTTGGTTTACTTCGTCTTGAAAATTGTCGATGTCGTCCATGTCGTAACGTTCTACCCAATATCGAAAATTTCTTCCTTCCGTAGCTTCCGTGTTCAACTTGTACGCCACAATCCTGTAAGCCCGCTTGATTGCCTCGTCTTCTGAGCTTCCGGTTCGCCTTGCTTCTCGGATAAAATCTTCGGCTAAGTCTTTTTTGAACGTATCCCACAGTCGCTTCGGGTTTTCTGGAGATCCTAGGATCAGAATCTGTGCGAACAATATTCTCATTGCTCTTGGCATCTTTGACATCGCCGATTCACGCAAGCCTTCTACCCATTGCTGATCGTCGAAGGCTAGACCTCGAGCTAGGCAAGCTTGCTTGTACGTCGCGTATCGCAGTCCGTCTACGGTTAACAGATCGTCGAAACTTGTCGCACACTTCACGTGGTACAGTAATAGTCGCAGGTGATACAATTCCGGCTGCGCCACAAAATTTACGTTATGGATTCTTCCAATTACACGTAAGTGACGAATCCTCCGTACCCATTCGCTGGATCTTCCGACCCATTTAAAGTGTTCTGGCATCTGCCAATAGAAATGGTACACAACCTCTTCTTCGTTACCATCCGAGCGACGGTTTTCCTCTTTTTGTTTCAGTCCTTTATTGTATATGAAATATGCCTCTAGCGTCGAACCTTTCTGTCCCATATCCGCAAAGTCCTCTTGCGCCTGATTAACGTTCCCCATTCGGTATTGGCCAGGCAGATGGATATCCAAACGTTGCACCGTGTGACTCTTCTTCTGGATTTCGTTTCCAAATAGTCGCCAACATGCTTCTGGTGGGGTAATGCACCGGCCTTCGACGTACGTGTTTGCTTCGTTGTAGATCAGTCTTCTTTGATCTTCGATGATCCTTATCGACGCGCAGTCATGGCCCTTGTACACGTACTTGTAGAGATATTTCACGGCACGAATGCTACCTACGTATTCTACGTTGATGTGGCACTTGTATCTCTTCAGCAGATATGCATTGTACGGTGCGACGTGACGGTTGTCTCTCGTAATTCGCCGACCGCCAATATCTTTGCGGTATACGGCGCGTTCGTGGCAAAATTCGGGATTCCGCTGGTCCATTGTCGGGTCATAGCGGCGACGGTACTTTGGCCTCTCGTCGTCTGCCAAAGAGGTTACATCTTGAAAAGCTTGGGGAAAACCGAAGCGGCATTTCGTGCGGCCGTCTTTGTTCGCCATGCACGCTGCGTCAGGGTTCAACTCTCCGCACGGATTGTGAATCATCCATTTCAAGACCAGCGCTCGCAATTCTGGATCGTTGTCGTTCTCCGGTATCTCCGCCGATATGAGGTCATCAAGTTCTTCCGTGCTGTGGATCTTGTCGTCGTCGGGACTCATGATTAACAGTAAGTGCATGTGTGGTAGCCCGCGTTTCTGAAATTCAATCGTGTACACGTAAGCCGCTACCTTACCGAAAATCTGCTTCTGGTCCAATTCTTTGATAATGTCGTCGAACTTCAGCTTTGCTATTCTAGCAACGAGGTCAGGTCGGTCTTGAGCGAGCTGCTCCATGGTAATTTCGTCCTCGGTCTCGATGCGGGCCGCTTCTTTAATCTCTGGCCAATCAGGATTACATGTCATCGTAATAAAGAAGTCTGGAGATCCGATACGGCGCACGATTGCCATTGCATCTTCAAAGTGTTCCGTGTAGTATCGCGTCGATCCGGGGAATGATGAGGGTAATATAATTGTTTCGTCGACGACGGCATCTTTTTTCTCGGCAAGCTCCTTAATAAAACGTGCTAGACCGGTATATCGCTCGGCGAGTATTTTGTTCTGGTTATCTTTGATCCATCGTATGCGATCACGTTCTACTCGGATGTACGTATCTACCACATATTGCTGGAAAAGTCGGCCACCAAAGTGTAAGGCGTTGAAGCCAATTTGTCGCAGGTCGGGTTCAATCCTAACTACTGCCGGAGGGAGGCACTTAGCTAGTCCGGGTCGGAATGCAATCCTATATTGCGCCAATTCCAATCTGGTCACGTTTTGTCGACTCGCATACGGTATTTGCAATGGCAAATCTACGGCGAATCCGAACGTTCCTTTCGGGTAAAACAGTGGATAGGTGAAGGGCTCGACGCGTTTATCCGTATTCTTTAAGGTGATGATATCCTTACCTCGTTGGCGAATGACCATTTCGTTGTCGGGGAAGCTTTGATCGGCATTCAGAGTCAGAACGGCGCACACTTCGTTAGTTGCAGGCACGTTATATCTTCTTTGATCTACGCCTTCTGGCACTGTAAACAGCAGTCTCACTCGCGGGGGCGAAAGCCCATCGGCCGCGGCTCGGAGATTGACTTCTTCTTCTACCTCTTTCATCAGCATGTACGCCTGCGCAAAGTGGTTTTGAGATCGTATCATTCTGTCTAACAATTCCATTAAACCTCTGCTGATTCCGTGATTCAGAGGATGTTGTAGTCTCTCAGCGACGGCGTCATCAGAATCCAGGAAGTACATCTGGCCGTACTGCGGACGTTCGAAATCGCCTTCTGTGGTTTGTGTCGGGTGTGCCGCTACATTCATTTTGTGGTAAACTTGTCCCCCGACTATGAAACTGTAGACGCCACGACTGCTTATGGTCCGATCATCTTCTACGTTGAATGACGCAAGTGCGAAGCAGGCGTTTAAATTTCTTATCCGCTTGTGGAATTCTTCGGCCAGCGGGTGACGTTTCAAAAATAGGCGTGCCAATTCGTTCGGAAATTGTGGGGCTTCCAGTTCTATTCGCCCGTGTAAACAACAATCGCCGAAGGAATCGCGGTTAATTATATTCCGCACGCGTTCTTCTGGAAAATGGACGGCGTCACAATGAACACAGGAGACGTTGAATGGACCCAAGCTTTCGTAAGCGACGTCTGCATTTACGGCACGCTTGTAAGTGGGTAATCTATTTTGTTCTAATGCTCTTAGGCGTCTTGCATTACGTCGTCGCTGTTCTTCTAACCGCTGATCATGTCTTTCGTTGGTTTCGTTCGACCTTCGTTGCCTTGCGCGTTGCCGTAAGTCTTCCACGCGATGAACATATTGTTCATCGGTTTCATCGGATAATTGTTGGGTTGTGCGTCGACGAGCGTCTTCCAGTCGCTGAATACGTTGTTCTTCAGTCTGATTGGATAATTGTTGGGTTGTGCGTCGACGAGCGTCTTCCAATCGCTGAATACGTTGTTCTTCAGTTTCATCGGATAATCGTTGGGTTGTGCGTCGACGAGCGTCTTCCAGTCGCTGAATACGTTGTTCTTCAGTTTCATCGCATAATCGTTGGGTTGTGCGTCGACGAGCGTCTTCCAGTCGCTGAATACGTTGGTCTTCTGTCTCATCGGATAATTGTTGGGTTATGCGTCGACGAGCGTCTGCCAGTCGCTGAATACGTTGTTCTTCAGTCTCATCGGCTAATCGTTGGGTTGTGCGTAGACGAGCGTCATCCAGTCGCTGAATACGTTGTTCTTCTGTCTCATCCGATAATTGTTGGGTTATGCGTCGACGAGCGTCTTGCAGCCGCTGAATACGTTGTTCTTCGGTCTCATCGGATAATCGTTGGGTTGCGCGTCGACGTGCATCTTCCAGTCGCTGAGTGTATTGTTCATCAGTTTCCGCAGCTAATTGTTTGTTTGCGTGTTGTCGTAAAATTTCTAGGCGCTTAACTCGTTCTTCCGACGATTCGGCAGCAAGTCTTTGAGACATTCGACGCCTTTCTTTCTCTAAGCGCTTATTATATTCTTCGGACTTTTCCGAAACTCTTCGCTGCGATATTCGACATTTCTCTTTTTCTAAATGTCGACTTCGCTCCTTCTCTTTAGACAGCGATTCATCGCGGATTACATCGGACAATAATTGCATGCACCTCGTTTTTGCAGCTCGAACAGGTCTTATAAATGCAGACTGATCTTCTTCTGCAGCTTTCGACGGTCCGGGCAAACCAGCCGTAATTCTGGACGGCCCCGGTTGAGGATCTGAAACAGTCGATGGTCTCGGCTGTACTTCCAGCAATTCTTCGGCTTTGTTCGAAGCCACTCTCTTTTTAGAAAAGGTAACATTTCTTCGTTTAGGAGGACGTCCACCAGGCATTTTTGCTATGTAATACTGCCTTTAGATGTTTGAGACAAATTGTGTTGAGCTTCCCTATATCAAAATATCTAAACAAAAAAAATAATACAAACACAACTGCGTGCGCGATCGATTTAAAAAATCAATCACCGCAACCGAAATTTAAGGGTTAAAAAACGAATACTCTGTAAAATAATATATAAACAAAAAAATTAATACAAATACAAACTGCAAGAGTGGTCAATTTAAAAAACAATCACCACACCCGAGTTTTAGGGTTAAAAAAGCGAATACCCTGTATAAAATATCTAAAGACAAAAATAATAGAAATACAAACTGCGAGAGCGGTCGATTTAAAAAATCAATCGCCGCAACCGAGTTTTTAGGGTTAAAACAACGAATACTCTATATTAAAATATGTAAACAAAAATAAATTAGTAGAAATATAAACTGCGAGAGCGGTCGATTTAAAAAATCAATCGCCGCAATCGAGTTTTTAAGGTTAAAAAAACGAACTTATAGTACAATCTAAATTATAACTCTAAGTAGTATATTTACGGTTTTACGGGGCGTACACCTCCAAATAAATCACTTTACACAGGTTTCGGGCTCGATTTTGTCACAAAATATCGCTTGAAAAGTTAGACGTGTGCTCTAGAAGGACAGACGCTAACGAAAGCAGAGTGATTCGGCATTTTTTTAAATGCTAACGGATTTACCATAGTGTCGCCATCTGTCTGCAAGTGACATCTTAGCTATACGTGCGTTTATTAATTTTCGTTAATTAATGAAAATAAACATCGTAATTGGTAATTTTTAAATGTTTATAATGCTTCCCCCGATGAATATTTTCAACACGGTAACCTTTCTAACCAATTTTTTAGATACTAATTTCGTAAATTTGTTCACGGACCCGCCATCTACTGACAGATTTTTTAATCCCTATCGAAAACCCATGCGTTTTAACTTTTGTTGATTAAATGAACAATGCATAAACATTAACGCAGTTAGCCATTTTCTAAATCTATGTAGAGCTATTATTAGATTCAGTGGCTGTATATTGTATATACGTGTGTCATATTGAAGTAATATAGACAATCTGCTGGCTGCAGTTTACACATTTCTTCAGCTGAATATTTTTGTGTAAGTAATTGCCCTCGGACACATACGTGTAAGGGCACTATAATCTTCTATATGACCATAACGTTGATATTGCGGTACTTTTCTAGATGTCTTCCCCCATTTTTCTACTGTTAATTGCACTTAAATCGAGTGCAACTACTGGAGCAGGAAAGCCCGAAAGAGTCCGATAGCTTCGCTTTTTTCGTGACTGGTAAAAAAATAAGAGGTTCCTTTGACTGCAAAAACTTTTACTCCATCAAAATACAAAGATGATCTTTAAAGAAACGGTTGTTTGAGTTTTCTTCTAATAAACCGAGATGAACATAAGGTGTCAAACAACACTATACAATGTCTTATTTTGTAATACGAAACCAATAAATGTTTAAACTCAAAAAAGTTTGTATCGATAGAGCAGTACAAGTTAAAATTATTTTGAGCTATATACAGTGTTCAGTTAGCACAATCTTCTTTGAAGTTATTTCAAAATTTTTAAATGGCCCTGGAGGGTACTACAGTAATAAATTATGTAGAACTTATTCTTTGCATTTGCAGTCACAATATAATATCAATGTCGATTAATGTTTGGACCAGAATACCGTGAATGCAGCATACTGCATTTCCAGTATGCTGACACAAAAGTTAATCTACCTCCATATGCCATAATAATGGAAATTATGTGCATTAGAACCAATCTTTTTAAATGAAAATATTTGATAATACATTTTGACAGTTTTGGTATCAACACGATGGACCAGTTCATTAAAGTCGAGAAGCTAAAAATTATTTAAATATATTATTTGCTGGTAAATGGAATGTCCAGTACGTAAGTTTTTAAAAAGTTAAAATAATGTTTTCCAGCATGGTATACCCTAAGAAAAAGCTACAGAGATTAAAACAATGGATATATTTGTGAAAAGAAATAGAGGGTAGTTTATTTAAGATAGTGTTTAATGAACACCTTGTAAAACATTTAAACTTTCTAAAAATACTGTCAAGTAGACAATAGTCTTATGTAGCTGAATACCAAGATTCTGACAGCAAATGCAAAAAATAACTTCTATATAATTTATTACTGTAATACCTACTACAGCCTTTTTTAAGAAAAATTTTAAAAACTTCAAAACGCTACATCAGAATTTTTAAAAAAAAACCCTGAAAAAAGGGAGTATAAAAATCTATAATTAAGTTGAAATTTACTTTGTCGCAACGGATTACCCCACATAGTTGAAAATAATTTTAGCTTGTAAACCTCTATCGATACAAACATTTTTGTGTCGCTTACCTATGTGTAGTCAATATTATGAATCGTACAATTTTGCAAACTAATAAAATATAAACATCTTTACAATCTGCATATTACAATTTGAAATAAGTTATTACAGAATTTCATTAAAAATTATATTACCAATTAGTCACAAATGTACAATATTTAACTTTAAAAATATAATTTTTTTAAATTTTTATAGTTTCTGTAGTACCCTTATGCTCCTTTCATTTGAGAAGGTGGTAAAAATGTGCTGTGAGACTGTATAGTATGTTACGCAAAAACTTCCTTTTGTTTATTGCCACTGATATTTCTTGTATCCAATCTTCTCCCTGTATGTATCTTTTTCTCGATTTTCTTATAACCTTTTAAACCCCCCTCCCCCCTTCATATCTGGCCCATTTCTTCTGCTTTCATTATTTCTATTATCTCCTTCACCTTCTCTTCCTCTTTGCCATTGAGTATTTATATAAAGTACTTTCTCCCGTCTTGCATTTGTATGTTCTTAGTTATTTTCCTTTTGTATCCCTTTTCCTTTCTTAAGGCTTCCCTGCTGTGTTAATATACCGAATTTTCATCTCCAGCATTCTTTGTATTTTTTCTTCCTACCTAATATGTTTTATTGTCATTTCTACCTGTATCTTCTCTTTTTGTTCATCCGTTGTCTATTTATCCTCTCTTCATGCTTGCACCAAAACTTGCTCACCATACTTTTTTCAGTTTCCCCTCCACCGCTTCTCAAAGTATTTAGGTAATCTCTTTGTCATCAGCTCTTCCTTGTCTGCATGTTTCCACCTCTTTTCACATTTAAAATCTTTCGCATATCTCAATTATCCGTTGTCCACATCTTTCTTAGCAATTTTTTCTTCTGTCCATATCATCCACAAATTTTAAAGCCACCATCGTCCATTCCAATGTTTCACCAACTATCGATTTCATACCCCTTCTTTAAATTCGTTTCCGGAATATCTCAATGGTTACAATTAAATTTCTTTATATCCCTCTTTACGATTTTGATTTACACTACTGTTTTGGTTAATTTTGTTGGGGAAAAAGTACATGGCGTTGTTGAATGACAGACGGTATTAGTAATAAAACAATGGCTGTTGAAAATATTTTTTATTTATTAAACGTACAAAGATAAAGGTTCGTTAAAACACAAAAATGAAGGTTCTTACTGCAATAACACGAACAGTTGCGATAGTTTTAACCCGGAGTTCTTTAAGAAGTGCAGAAACATTAGAGCGATGTATATCCTCACACATCGTTATTCCTCAGCAGCGATATCCCGCAGCGTTTTAGCCTGGAGTTCCTAAGAAGTTCTGCTGTAGAAGTATTAGAACACCGTATATCCCTAAAAATAAATTCAACGTAAGATATAGTTTAATGTAAAAATATCAAAAACAAACTCACCGATGACATGTGAAAATATTGCTGTCTTTCTGAAGGTTATGGATGATGTTGCAAAATAAACAATATTTGCCGTATATGTATGTATATCCAGTAGTTAGTTGATCGTCAAGCAGTCCATTTTTTACCATTTCTTCTCTTTTGATTTGACGCACGTGTTATCACATTGTTGTTGTTCACCTAGTCTTCAGTATGTACTGCCATCTTGAAAATGTGTTGCCATCTCGCGGTTTACTTTTCCTACAACATTACAGACATTACAGATACCTTACCGATTATACTTCTACGAACTACTAATTCTGCAATTATCGCGCTAATTTAGAAATTGTGTTGTGGCTACTTACATTTTACTAAAAGAAACACTTTATTTTCGTTTTGTCGAAAAATCACGTAGCTAATGCTGGGGACATCCATAGAGCATGCGTTTATTCTGACATCTGATCTATCGGAAATACGTTCGCCAAAGAGATAAATTCCTTATGTGCGAAGTTGCAGTTGTCGACTATACGTTGCGCTCTTTGCGCGTCAGTTATACATATTTCTCGGCCGTCAATTCTCCATAACCTAATCAGACACACAGCAATACAATTCTAAACGTCAGCTGTCATATAGTCTATGTCAGGAGTGCCAACACTCTTATAGTAACAACAAATAATAAACAGTCTCGTATTTGCGATTTTAAACAATAACAAAAATTAGTTAAATTGGTAAATGCCGCCGTAAAAAAACAAATACGAATTAAAACTTTTGTTAAAAAAATAAGCCGACGTCCAGACGTGAACCCGGTTCGCTAGGGTCAAAAGAGAGCGCAATTCCCACTGCACCACCGACCTATCACGGCCGGCAAGGCCTAAACCTAGTACTTGTGCTATGGCGATATGTCACCTGTTCTGCCAAAAAAACCGGTTTTCAAACGCCGAAAACGCGAAAAAACGAGTTTTCCCGGCAAAACCGTTCGAGTAAAAAGTGCTTCTATTTTCGCCCCGCGTGTGCCCAGCGATTTTCAGCCCGTAAGAATACTCCG
>JAWQRI010000004.1:0-16642 GCA_033557385.1 Temnoplectron lewisense
GTATTTAGTGTGTATTTATATGCTTTTTAGGCTAACAATTTCATTTTGTAATATCATAAATATGGATAAAATCAACATAGGAGACTTATTAAAGTTGTAAAGTCACATTTATGGAGTAAATTCAAGAAGAATGAATCATCAAAGATATGGTAGAGAATGAATGGAAAAATTCATTTAGAGAAGGTATCCTTATTTCACGCTGGTCTGCTTATCCCCAAATGTATCCAGCTTGGAAAGCACTCCGTAGAACATGTTGTTATAGTGCACCTTTTGTTGGTGGCGGATTTTCAAGAGGGCGATTTATTTTGTCATAAACAGTTTCTGGCATGATTGACAGTTTGGCTGACACATTGGCTGTTAATTGTTGAACAGTACAACAATACTACAATTTTTTCGAATATATTTAATATATTGTCAGGAAGCTACCGAATGTAGCTTCTTTAAAGAGAATCCATGTCTTCCAAGTTGACTTTTTCGATTTTTCCGTGAAAGCAGAATTGCTGTCACTGTTTGTGAAAGCGTGAAATCCAAGTAAAGCATTAACCTTTCCTTTTCCAATTGCTGCAACTATAACAGGTCTTATAACAAGTTTCTCCCTGTTTCAAATGCAACCCAAGTTTTTTCAGGCTTTTATCTGACTGTTTAAAGAAGTATTGCTAATATATTCGTATCTACAGAGCGGATAACAATATTTTTCAATCCATTTTCTACCGTGTCTTTGAGGTGAAGTATTATCCTTGAATCTGCTGCTTCATGACTTCATGATTTTTGTAATAAATTAAAACATTTTTTAAGTTTATTTTAAAATTTTCGTTTTTTTATTAACTATTAAATAATAATAATTTATATAAAATAAATACTAAATTTTATTAACTATTAATATTAAAGAAAACAAAAATTTATAAACAAAATTATGTAAATAAATTTTAAATTTAATTCTTAATGAAGTGTCTGAATTAAAAGAATTATTTTGATAGAATAAAATATGTGAAAAATCACCTTTATTATTAATACAATTAATATAATTAATAGAATTAAACTATTACTTTAAATATCAAAAATTTAAGTACATCATATACTAAATTATAATTTTTTAAAATTTTTTTAAAAAGATAAGCTAAATAAGCTAATGGGTTCATACCCCACTTATAAAGGTACTAACCCTTTTCTTTTTAATTTTTTATTTATATAAATTATTATTTTTATCTTCATTAATAATTGGAACTATAATTTCAATTTCATCCTATACTTGAATAGGAATATGATTAGGGTTAGAAATTAATTTACTTTCAATTATCCCTTTATTAAGAAATATAGAAAATTCAATAACTTCAGAAGCAACATTAAAATATTTTATTACTCAAGCAATAGCTTCAACTTTACTTTTATTTTCAATTATTATAATATCAATAAACTTTATATATAATATTAATTTAAATTTTTGTCTAATAATAATTTTAAATACTTCTCTTTTAACAAAAATAGGGGCTGCCCCTTTTCATTTCTGATTCCCTGAAATTATAGAAGGAATAAATTGAAATAACTCATTTATTATATTAACATGACAAAAAATTGCCCCAATAATTCTAATTATATACTCAAATTTAACTATTTTTTTTATATCAATTATTATTATTATTAGATCTATTATTGGTGGATTTATAGGTATTAATCAAACTAGACTACGAAAAATTTTAACCTATTCATCAATTAATCATATTAGATGAATATTAGCCTCAACCCTTTTTATTGAAACAATTTGAATATACTACTTCTTAATTTATTCTATTATTAATCTTAATATTATTATTATTCTTAAAAAATTTAATATCTATTATATTAAACAACTTTTTATTTCTATTAATAATTTACCTATAATAAAATTTTTCTTTATTCTAAATTTTTTATCCTTAGGGGGACTCCCCCCATTTTTAGGTTTTATACCTAAATGACTTACTATTCAAACCTTAATTCAAAATAATTTTTATTCAATTACATTTATTATTATTATTATAACATTAATTACACTATATTTTTATATACGAATCACTATAAGAACTTTAATTTTAAATATAAATGAAATTTCTTTTATTAAATTTTCTAATATTAATTTAAATACTATTTATATAATTAACTTTATTATACTAGCAAGATTACTATTTATTACACTAATATTTAATTTTCAATAAGAATTTAAGTTAATAAAACTCGAAACCTTCAAAGTTTCAAATAAAGAATTTTTCTTTAAGTCTTAGAATTTAAATTCTACTTTAAATTTGCAATTTAATATCATAAAAATTTGACTATAAGACTTAGTAAAGGAAATTATTTCATAAATAAATTTACAATTTATCGCCTAATATTTCAGCCACTTTACTAATAATGAATAAATGATTATTTTCAACAAATCATAAAGATATTGGTACATTATATTTCTTATTCGGAAGATGAGCAGGAATAGTAGGAACTTCCTTAAGATTCCTAATTCGAGCCGAATTAGGAAACCCAGGAACCTTAATTGGTGATGATCAAATTTATAATGTCATTGTAACTGCTCATGCCTTTATTATAATTTTTTTTATAGTTATACCAATTTTAATTGGTGGATTTGGAAATTGATTAGTTCCTCTAATATTAGGAGCTCCTGATATAGCATTTCCACGTATAAATAATATAAGATTTTGGCTACTTCCCCCTTCCCTTACTCTACTATTAATAAGAAGTATAGTAGAAAGTGGGGCTGGAACAGGATGAACAGTATACCCTCCTTTATCAAGAAATATTGCTCATGGGGGAGCATCTGTAGATTTAGCTATTTTTAGTCTTCATATAGCTGGTATCTCATCTATTCTTGGAGCAGTAAATTTTATTACAACAGTAATTAATATACGATCAACAGGTATAACCTTTGATCGTATACCTTTATTTGTATGATCAGTAGCTTTAACAGCACTATTATTATTACTATCCCTTCCAGTATTAGCAGGAGCTATTACTATACTCCTAACAGATCGAAATTTAAATACTTCTTTTTTTGACCCTTCAGGAGGAGGAGACCCTATTCTCTATCAACATCTATTTTGATTTTTTGGACATCCTGAAGTTTATATTTTAATTTTACCTGGATTTGGTATAATTTCTCACATTATTAGACAAGAAAGAAGAAAAAAAGAAACTTTCGGAACTTTAGGTATAATTTATGCTATAATAGCTATTGGATTATTAGGATTTATTGTATGAGCCCATCATATATTTACAGTTGGAATAGATGTAGATACCCGTGCTTATTTTACATCAGCTACTATAATTATTGCTGTACCCACAGGAATTAAAATTTTTAGATGATTAGCAACACTTCATGGATCTCAATTAAATTATTCCCCCTCCTTAATTTGAGCCATAGGATTTGTATTTTTATTTACTGTAGGAGGATTAACAGGGGTAGTATTAGCAAACTCATCTCTTGATATTATCCTTCATGATACTTATTATGTAGTAGCTCATTTTCATTATGTATTATCAATAGGAGCAGTTTTTGCTATTATAGCAGGATTTGTACATTGATTTCCTTTATTTACTGGATTAAATATAAATTCTAAATTATTAAAAATTCAATTTATAATTATATTTATCGGAGTAAACTTAACATTTTTCCCCCAACATTTTCTTGGCTTAAGTGGAATACCTCGACGATATTCAGATTATCCAGATGCTTATATAACATGAAATGTTATTTCATCAATTGGCTCATTAATCTCTTTAATTAGTATTTTTTTATTTTTATTTATTATTTGAGATTCATTTATTTCAATACGAAAATCTATTAGAACTTTAAATATAATAACATCAATTGAATGATTTCAATTACTTCCCCCTTCAGAGCATAGATATAATGAACTACCAATTTTAACATCTAATTTCTAATATGGCAGACTAGTGCAATGAATTTAAACTTCATATATAAAATTTAACTTTTTTTTAGAAATAGCTACTTGAAAAAGAACCTCTCTTCAAGATGCCGCTTCTCCATTAATAGAACAACTTATTTTTTTTCATAATCATACTTTATTAATTTTATTAATAATTACAATTACTGTTAGATATTTAATAAGAACTTTATTTTTTAATAAATATAATTATCGATTTTTAATAGAAAGACAATCTATCGAAATTATTTGAACAATTATTCCAGCAATAACATTAATTTTTATTGCTCTTCCTTCCCTACAATTATTATACCTTTTAGATGAAATTAATAACCCCTTAATTTCAATCAAAACAATTGGTCATCAATGATATTGATCATATGAATATTCTGATATTAAAAAAATTGAATTTGATTCTTATATAATCCCTTCAAATGAAATAAAAATAAATAATTTTCGTCTTTTAGATGTAGATAATCGAACTATTCTTCCTTATAACTCCCAAATTCGTATATTAGTAACATCAGAAGATGTTATTCACTCTTGAACTATCCCCTCCATAAGAATTAAAATTGACGCTACCCCAAATCGATTAAATCAAATTAGATTTTTAATAAATCGTGCAGGATTATTTTTTGGTCAATGTTCCGAAATTTGTGGAGCAAATCATAGTTTTATACCAATTGTTATTGAAAGAATTTCAACAAATTATTTTATTAAATGAATAAATAAAATAAATTAAATTAACATTAGATGACTGAAAAGCAAGTACTGGTCTCTTAAACCACATAATAGTAATATAGCAATTACTTCTAATGAAAAATTTAGTTAAATAATAACATTAGCCTGTCAAGTTAAAATCACCTACAAAGGTAATTTTTAATTCCCCAAATAGCCCCTTTAAATTGATTATTATTATTTATGTTATTCTGTATAATCTTTATAATTTTTAATTCTATAAATTATTATTTATTTAATTATCATATTAAAAAATATTTTTCAAAAAAAAAAATTTATAAAATTAATTGAAAATGATAACAAATTTATTTTCTTCTTTTGATCCTAGAACATATTTTATAACTTCTATAAATTGATTAAGAACTTTCTTAGGATTATTATTTTTACCTATTAGTTTTTGATTAATCCCATCGCGTTATAATTATCTATGAAATAAAATTACTATAACTTTACATAAAGAATTTAAAATTTTATTATCAAATAAATCTATTAAAGGAAGAACATTAATTTTTATTTCTCTTTTTTCTATAATTATATTTAATAATTTTTTAGGATTATTCCCTTATATTTTTACAAGAACAAGACATTTAATTTTAACTTTATCACTATCTTTACCATTATGATTAAGATTTATAATTTATGGATGAATCAATAATACAATACATATATTTACTCATTTAGTACCACAAGGAACCCCTTTTGTTTTAATACCTTTTATAGTATGCATTGAAACAATTAGAAATATTATTCGGCCAGGAACTTTAGCTGTTCGATTAGCAGCTAACATAATTGCAGGACATTTACTTTTAACACTTTTAGGAAATACAGGGTCAATATTAAATATAATATTAATTAATTTTCTTATTATTACTCAATTTATATTACTAATATTAGAATCAGCAGTTTCTATTATTCAATCATATGTTTTTGCTGTTTTAAGAACTTTATATTCTAGAGAAGTTAATTAAATTAATGTCAACAAAAAAAAATCATCCATATCATTTAGTTGATGTAAGTCCTTGACCTTTAATTGGTGCTTTTGGAACTTTAATTCTATTAATTGGCATTATTAAATGATTTCATTTTTATAATTATAATTTATTTTTTTTAGGGATAATTATTACTATCCTAGTTATATATCAATGATGACGAGATGTAATTCGTGAAGGAACTTTTTTAGGTCTACATACTTATTCAGTAACAATAGGATTACGATGAGGAATAATTTTATTTATTACCTCTGAAGTATTTTTTTTTATCTCTTTTTTTTGAGCATTTTTCCATAGAAGACTTACTCCAACTATTGAAATTGGGATAACTTGACCTCCTAAAGGAATTATCCCCTTTAACCCACTTCAAATTCCATTATTAAATACTTTAATTTTATTAACTTCAGGATTAACAGTTACATGAGCCCATCATAGTTTAATCGAAAATGATTACAAGCAAACAACTCAAAGATTAATATTAACAGTTATATTAGGAATTTACTTTACAATTCTTCAAGGATATGAGTATATTGAAGCCCCTTTCACAATTGCTGATAGTGTTTATGGTTCTACATTTTTTATAGCAACAGGTTTTCATGGATTACATGTTATTATTGGAACAACATTTTTATTAGTATGTTTAATTCGACAAATAAATAATCATTTTTCATGTATCCACCATTTTGGATTTGAAGCTGCTGCATGATATTGACATTTTGTAGACGTAGTTTGATTATTTCTTTATATTACTGTTTACTGATGAGGTAGATAATAAAATTTATATAGTATAAAAATTATAATTGATTTCCAATCAAAAGATTTAATAAAAATTAATATAAATAATGATAATAATTTTTTTTATAAGATTAATTATTTTTACTATTACAATTATTATAATAATATTATCAACAATTTTATCAAAAAAAAGATTTATTGATCGAGAAAAAAGATCCCCATTTGAATGTGGGTTTGATCCTAAAAGATCCCCTCGAATACCTTTTTCTTTACAATTCTTTCTTATTGCTATAATTTTTTTAATTTTTGATGTAGAAATTACATTATTAATCCCAATAATTATTACTTTAAAAATTTCTAATATTATACATTACTCTTTAATTATAAGATTTTTTTTAATTATTTTATTAATCGGCTTATATCATGAATGAAATCAAGGAGCCTTAGATTGAAAAAATTAGGGTAATAGTTAAAAATAACATTTAATTTGCATTTAAAAATTATTGAATTTATCAATTTACCTTAAAAATAAGAAACAATTATTGTATTTAGTTTCGACCTAAAATTTTGATGTTTAATCATCCTTATTTAAAAAATTAATTAAAGCCAAATTTAGAGGCATATCACTGTTAATGATAACATTGGAATTAATACCTAATTAAAAAGATATAATACTTAAGAATAAGCTTCTAACTTAATTCTTTAGCAGTGAAATTCTGTTAATATCTTTTAATTTATATAGTTTAAACAAAACATTATATTTTCATTATAAAAATAAAATTTTCTTTTTTATAAATATTTAAAAATAATTATTATTACCTTAATATCTTCAATATTATGCTCTTAAAATTTAAGCTATTTAAATAAAATAAAATTAAAATAAATATAACCCATAAAACTAATAATAATAAAAAAATTTTTAGATTATTATTATATAAAATTTGTAAAAATAACGAAGAATTCTTAATATTATAATAAATATTTTGAGCCCCCAAAAATTCAGATCAACCTTGATCAAGATTTTTATAAACTAAATTTCCTATAATTAAAGGATAATGATTAACCCCAAATGTTGATAGAAAAGGTATATTTCATATAAAAGAAAAAAATAATCTTATTTTAAGATATTTCAAGGAATTTAAAGAATAACACAAAGAAAATTTTGAAAGTTCATATCCTAATAACCCCCCAACAAAAGAAACTAATAATGCTATTAATTTTATTACTAAAGGTAAACAAATAAAATAAGGTACTGGAAATATTAATCATATTAATATACTCCCTCCAAAAATTACTAATAAAATTAATCCTCCTATCCCTTTTAATATAATAAATCTTTTATCAGAAATTATATTAATTGAAAAATAATTAAAATCTCCAATAATTACATAATAAAGTAATCGAAATCTATAAGAAACTGTTAATCCTGTAGAAACAAAAAAAATCACATAAATATAGATATTTAAATAATTTATTGAAACAACCTCTAAAATTAAGTCCTTAGAATAAAATCCTGAAAGAAATGGTAAACCACATAAAGCTAAATTAGCAATAATAAAAAAAGAACAGGTTAAAGGTATTAAATTAATTAAACCTCCTATAAATCGAATATCTTGACAATTTCCCAAATTATGAATTATACATCCAGCACATATAAATAATAAAGCTTTAAATAAAGCATGAGTTAATAAATGAAATAAAGCTAAATTATATTCACCCAAAGATAAAATTCTTATTATTAAACCTAATTGACTTAAAGTTGACAAGGCAATAATTTTTTTTAAATCAAATTCAAAATTAGCTCCTAATCCAGCTATAAATATTGTTATTCTTCCAATAAATAATAAAAAAATTGAAATTTTATAATCTAAAGCTATATTAAAACGAATTAATAAATATACCCCAGCAGTTACTAAAGTAGAAGAATGTACTAAAGATGAAACAGGTGTAGGAGCAGCTATTGCTGCAGGTAACCAAGAAGAAAAAGGAATTTGAGCTGATTTAGTTATAGCAGCAATAACCACTAAAAATCTAATAATATTAAAATTATCTTGATTAATATAATTAACATAATAATAATAATTAAACCTTCCATAATTTATTATTCAAGCAATTCCTAATAATAATGCAACATCCCCAATACGATTACTTAAAGCAGTAATTATTCCTGCATTATACGATTTAAAATTTTGATAATAAATTACTAAACAATAAGAAACTAAACCTAACCCATCCCATCCTAATAAAATTCTAATTAAATTTGGACTAATAATTAATAACATTATAGATAAAACAAATATAGATACTAATATAATAAAACGATTCATATTCAAATCCCCCTCCATATATTCTTCACTATAAAAAATTACCATAGAAGAAATAAATAATACAAATCTTATAAATAACAATGATATCCAATCTAATAGAATAGTTATTAAAATTCTACAAGAATTAACTCTCAAAATTTCAAATTCTAAAAATAATCTATAATCTAAAACCATAAAATTTAAACTAATTAAAAATCTTAAAATACTAAAAAAAAGAAAAAAAACAAAATAAATTAAACAAATTGAAATTATTTAAAATAAAAAAATTTTTATATCTTTGACTCCACAAATCAATATTTTTTTTAAACTATTTAAATTTTAAACTCATAATGTAACATATTCTCTTTTTAAAATTAATAAATTTAAAGGAAATCAATGTAAAAATAAAAGAAGATACTCTCGAATTAAACCATTTGAATATGAGTATAATCTTGAAAATAACTTCCCATGCTGTGTATAAGAATATAAAAATAAAGAATAAGCAGCTCTAAAAAAAGATAAAAATATTAATATAATTATACATAAACTACTTCAACTAACTAATCTATTAATTAATATAATTTCACCCAATAAATTTAAAGAAGGGGGAGCAGCTATATTAGATCTTCTTAATAAAAATCATCACAGTCTTATAGAAGGTATTAAATTAATTAATCCTTTATTCAAATATAAACTCCGACTAAATAACCGTTCATAATTAATATTTGCTAAACAAAATAAGCCTGAAGAGCATAAACCATGAGCTAATATTATAACTAATGCCCCACATATTCCTCAATAAGTTATAGTTATAATACCCCCTAAAACTAATCCTATATGCGCCACTGAAGAATAAGCAATTAATGCTTTAATATCAGTTTGACGTAAACAAATTAATGAAACTAATACTCCCCCAAATATTCTAATAATAATAAAAATAAAATTAATTTTTAAACCAACTCTAATAAAAATTCTTATTAAGCGTATTAATCCATACCCCCCTAACTTTAATATAACTCCTGCTAAAATCATAGATCCAGAAACAGGGGCCTCTACATGAGCTTTAGGAAGCCATAAATGAACTAAATATATAGGCATTTTTATAAAAAATACTATATTTATACATATATATATATATATATTATTAACTATATTATATATAAAAAAAAAATCTAAACTATTAAATATTTCATAATAATAAAAAATTGAAATTATTATAGGTAAAGAAGCTAATAAAGTATAAAATAATAAATAAACCCCTGCTTGTAAACGTTCTGGTTGATATCCCCAACCAATAATTAAAAATAAAATAGGAATTAATCTTATTTCAAAAAATAAATAAAATATAAATAAATTTATTGAAATAAAAGTTATAAATAAAAAAATTAATAAAAATAATACAACTAATATAAAAAAATTATAATAAAAATTCTTATAATAAATACTTTCACTTGCTATTAATATCAATGAACAAATTCAAATTCTTAATAATACTATAACAAAAGAAAGTAAATCACATCCTAAAAAATATCTAATATTTTTAAATAAAAAATTATACCTAAATCTTAATAAAAATACAAAAAATATAATAAAATATATATATTGATTTAACCAATATCTCTTTAATTTAAAACATAAAGGAATCATAAATAATATTATAAAACAAAATTTTATCATAAAACATTAAAAGTTTGAAAATAATCATTCCCATGAGTACGAATTAATAAAACCAAAATAGATAACCCTATAGCTCCTTCACAAACTCTTATTGTTAAAAAAACTATACAAAAATAAAATTCAAAATTAAAAAATCTTAAATATAAAAATATATTAAAATATAAACTTAAAATAATAAATTCAAGTCTTAATAATATTAACAATAAATGTTTACGTTTTAAAGTAAATGAAATTAAACCAGATACATATATAATTATTGAAAATATTAAACAAAATATTAACATTAAAATTTAGTTTTAATAATTTATTATAAAATACTGATCTTGTAAATCAGAAAAAAGAAATTTCTTTTAAAACTTCAGAGAAAAATTATTTAATTTATCTTTAATCTCCAAAATTAAAATTTTTATTTAAACTATTCTCTGATATTCTAATAATAATAATAATTTCCTTAATTATATCAATTTTAATAATTACAATTAAACATCCTTTATCAATAGGAATCACATTATTAATTCAATCAATTATTATTTCTTTAACAACAGGATATTTTAATATTAATTATTGATACTCCTATATTTTATTTTTAATTATAATTGGAGGAATACTAGTTTTATTTATTTATATAACTAGAATTGCATCTAATGAAATATTTTATCCATCAACTAAAATATTACTTATAGGAATTTTAATTCTTACCTTAACTTTAATTATAAATATAAAATTTGATAATTATTATTTTATAATCAATAGAATATATGAAATAAATTTAAATCAAATTAATTATTTATCTTTAAATAAATACTTAAATTTTCCTAACAATTTTATTTCATATATGTTAATTATTTATTTATTAATCACTTTATTAGCAATTGTAAAAATTACAAATTTTAAAAAAGGAACTTTACGACAATATACTTAAATGAAAACCCCCCTACGTAAAATATCCCCATTATTAAAAATTATAAATAATTCATTAATTGATTTACCATCCCCATCAAATATTAGAACATGATGAAATTTTGGATCTTTATTAGGATTATGTTTAATTATTCAAATTTTAACAGGAATTTTCTTAGCAATGCATTATACACCAAACGTAGAAATAGCTTTTAATAGAGTAATCCATATTTGTCGTGATATTAATTATGGATGATTAATCCGAACTTTACATGCTAATGGAGGAAGATTTTTCTTTATTTGTTTATATATACATATTGGTCGAGGAATATACTATAGATCTTACAATTTACATTTAACTTGAAGAATTGGAGTTTTAATTTTATTTTTATTAATAGCAACAGCATTTTTAGGTTATGTATTACCTTGAGGTCAAATATCATTTTGAGGAGCTACAGTAATTACTAATTTATTATCTGCTATCCCATATATAGGAAATTTAATTGTACAATGATTATGAGGAGGATTTGCAATTGATAATGCTACATTAACACGATTTTTCACTTTGCATTTTTTATTACCATTTATTGTAACTGCAATAATTTTAATTCATTTATTATTCCTCCATCAAACAGGATCAAATAATCCTTTAGGGACAAATAGTAATACTGATAAATCTTCATTTCATCCATATTTTTCTTTAAAAGATTCTGTTGGATTTATAATTATAACTTTAATTTTAATAATTTTAGTATTAATAAATCCTTATATATTAAGAGATCCAGATAATTTTATTCCAGCAAACCCTTTAGTAACTCCAGTTCATATTCAACCTGAATGATACTTTTTATTCGCATATGCTATTTTACGGTCTATTCCTAATAAATTAGGTGGAGTATTAGCATTAATTATATCAATTATAATTCTATTTATAATACCTTTTATAAATAAAAAAATATTACAAACAACCCAATTTTATCCAATTAATAAAATTATATTTTGATTTTTTCTTAATATCTTAATTTTATTAACCTGAATTGGTGCCCGCCCAGTAGAAGACCCTTATATTATAATTGGTCAAATATTAACAATTATTTATTTTTTATACTATATTATTAATTCTTTAATATATATATTATGAGATATAATTATATTTAAAAATTAAAATTAATGAACTTGTAAAGTATATACTTTGAAAGTATAATAAAGAGACAAAAATTCTCTATTAATTTTTAATATTTAAAATTATTATTATTAAACTACATCTAAATTAACTAACAAATAAAATTTAGTATTTTAATTTTATAATTTATCAATTAATAGTTAATAAAATTTAGTATTTTTATTTTATAACTTATCAATTAATAGTTAATAAAATTATCAATTAATAGTTAATAAAATTTAATATTTTTATTTTATAAGTTATCAATTAATAGTTAATAAAATTTAATATTTTTATTTATAACTTATCAATTAATAATTAATAAAATTTAGTATTTTTATTTTATAACTTATCAATTAATAGTTAATAAAATTTAGTATTTTTATTTTATAACTTATTAATTAATAGTTAATAAAATTTAGTATTTTTATTTATAGCTTATCAATTAATAGTTAATAAAATTTAGTATTTTTATTTATAGCTTATCAATTAATAGTTAATAAAATTTAGTATTTTTATTTATAGCTTATCAATTAATAGTTAATAAAATTTAGTATTTTTATTTTATAACTTATTAATTAATAGTTAATAAAATTTAGTATTTTTATTTATAACTTATCAATTAATAGTTAATAAAATTTAGTATTTTTATTTATAGCTTATCAATTAATAGTTAATAAAATTTGGTATTTTTATTTTATAACTTATTAATTAATAGTTAATAAAATTTAGTATTTTTATTTATAACTTATCAATTAATAGTTAATAAAATTTAGTATTTTTATTTATAACTTATCAATTAATAGTTAATAAAATTTAGTATTTTTATTTTATAATAAATTAATTTACTAAAATTTATTAACTATATTAAAACCGAAAATAAAAATAATTTAAACCCAAAAAAAAAAAATAGATAATTTAAAGAAACCGGCAAAAATCTCTTTCAACATAAATATATCAATTTATCATATCGATACCGAGGTAAAGTTCCACGCACCCAAACCCATAAAAAAGATACTAATACTAATTTAATAAAAAAATTAATTCTTATTAAATTTCCCCCTAAAAATAAAAAACAACATATTATTCTTATAAATAAAATACTTGAATATTCAGCCAAAAAGATTAAAGCAAACCCCCCTCTTCTATATTCAACATTAAATCCTGAAACTAATTCTGACTCCCCTTCAGCAAAATCAAAAGGAGTTCGATTAGTTTCAGCTAATCTAGAAATAAATCATATTATACTTAAAGGAAAACATAAAAATAACAATCAGGAATATTCTTGATATTTTATTAAATCTAAAATATTTAACCTAAAAATCAAATATAAAAAAGATAATAAAATTAAAGCTAATCTAACTTCATAAGAAATTGTTTGAGCCACAGCCCGTAAACCCCCCAATATTGAATAATTAGAATTAGAAGATCAACCAGCAACCATAATTGTATAAACTCTTAATCTAGAACAACATAAAAAAAATAATATACCAAAATTAAAATTAAATAAAATAGTTAAAAAAGGTATACATAATCATAATAATAAAGATAAAAATAAACTAAAAATAGGAGATATATAATAAATAATTATATTAGATATTAAAGGAAATGTTTGTTCCTTAGTAAATAACTTAATTGCATCTCTAAAAGGTTGAGGAATTCCTAAAAATCCAACTTTATTAGGTCCTTTACGAATTTGAATATAACCTAAAACTTTTCGTTCTATCAAGGTTAAAAAAGCAACCCCAACTAAAATAAAAATAATTAAAATTAAACCTGAAACTATTCTTAAAATCAAATCTTTTATTAAAATTATTACCTATGTAATTAATACATATATTTAAATTCTAAATTTAAAACACTAATCTGCCAAAGTAATTTTTTTTTTAAAAAAAATTAATAATAATCCTATTAAAAATAAATTTTATAAATATTTAATCCTTTCGTACTAAAATATTTACATTATTTAAAGATAGAAACCAACCTGGCTTACACCGGTTTAAACTCAGATCATGTAAAATTTTAAAGGTCGAACAGACCTAATCTTTTAGTCGCTACACCAAAAATTAATTTTAATCCAACATCGAGGTCGCAAACTTTTTTTTCGATAAGAACTCTTAAAAAAAATTACGCTGTTATCCCTAAGGTAATTTAATCTTATAATCATAAATTTATGGATCAATTATTCATATATTAATGTTTTAATAAAAAAAAAGTTTATTTAATTTTTCAATCACCCCAATTAAATACTAATTTAATATAAATAAATTTAAAATACTTTAATTTTCAAGTATAAAAATTAATATAAAACTCTATAGGGTCTTCTCGTCTTTTAAAAATATTTAAGCTTTTTAACTTAAATATAAAATTCTAATTTAAATTAAATTGAGACAGTATTTTTCTCGTCCAACCATTCATACCAGTTCTTAATTAAAAAACTAATTATTATGCTACCTTTGCACGGTCAAAATACCGCAGCCATTTAAAAATTCATAGGGCAGGTTAGACTTTAAATTATTATCAAAAAGACATGTTTTTAATAAACAGGCGAAAAAATATTTTGCCGAATTCCTTAATTTAACCTTAATTATTAAATTATTAAATACATTATAAATTATACTAATTTTATCATTATTACATATATTTTAATATTAAATAAATAATTTTAATAAAAAATCTAAAATTTTATAAAAATTAAATTTAAATAAAAAATTGTTATAATACACTATTAATTAAAAAAACTTCTAATCCTAACTATTTCTATTTTTTTTTAAAAAATAATTTATAGATTTTTATTTTAAAGCTTATCCCTTAAAATATTAATAAATTATATTAATTATAAAATAAAAATTTATTTTAATTAAAAATAATTTACTAAATTAAATTTATTTCTTAAAAAACTAGATAAATTTAAAAACGTATAACGTTTCATTACTAAAAAATTATTTAAAATATTTATTTTACAATAAAATTTATAATTCCTTAACTCTTTTAAATTCGAGAAAATCAAATATATAATTATTATTTAATAAACCCTGATACCCAAGGTACAAAAACTTAATTTTTCTTTTCTATACTTAATTATTTCATATATTTCAAAATTCTATCACTATACTAATAAACTATAATTATAAAAATTTTATCTTAATAAATAAATAAACATAAAAATATTTTATTTAAAAATTTAATTAAATTAATAAAATAAATAAATTTATAAATTCAAATTAGATTGATTTTAACAATCTTCTTCTTAATGTAAATAAGAAACTTATAACAAGATCTAATTTGCTAACTAGGTACACCTTCCGGTACACCTACTATGTTACGACTTATTTCATTTTAAATTTTCAATGAAAGTGACGGGCGATATGTGCATATTTTAGAACTTAAATCATATATTTTAACTTAAATATATTACTTTCAAATCCACTTTATTTAATAATTTTAATTATTATAACCATATAAATATATTTATTGTAACCCATTTCTTCTTAACTATAAGCTGTATCTTGATCTGATTTTCTTTATAAATTATAAATCATGAATATTTTACTCTTATAAGACATTCAACCTACGACGATATACAAACTAATATAAATTAAGTACAATTAATCGTGGATCATCAATTATAGAACAGGTTCCTCTGAAAAGATTAAAATACCGCCAAATTTTTTAAATTTCAAGAACATATCTAATACTATTCTAGTATAAAACTTTACATTTTCTATAATAGGGTATCTAATCCTAGTTTAATTATAAAATTTCATAACTTCATAATATTTTAAATTTAACTTTATTTAAATTTATAATTTCACCTAATAAATTTAATTTTTAATTAAATATAAACTTATTAATTATTAACCAAAAAAATTTAATTGTATTATTTGTCTAACCGCGACTGCTGGCACAAATTAAGTCAATACTCTTATATATTTCTATTTCAAAATTACTTTTATAAATAATATTAATTACTGCGATTCAAATTTAATCTATTAATTTATTATTAAAATAAAATTAATATAAATACTAAAATTTACATATAATTTAAAATATAAATTAAATTTTTAAGCTAAAATAAAACTTTAACATTAATCTATAACCCAAATTTACAAATTCAAATAAAACCTAACTTTTATTCAAATTTACGCTTAAATCTAAAATTCAATCAACCTTATAAACCTAAATTTACAAATTCAAATAAAACTTAAC
>JAWQRI010000005.1:0-16160 GCA_033557385.1 Temnoplectron lewisense
GGTCAATGCCACGTCAAGGTCAGGTCAAGGTCAAGGCCACCTGAGTGACCTTGACCTTGACCTGACCTTGACGTGGCATTGACCTTGGAGTTCGACCTTGACCTTGTTCCAGGAGGAGGTTCTTGAATCGGCTAATATGGTCAAGGACTACGACTTTTTAACCTTGACCGTTAACCTTTATATTCTTTAAAATTAGACTATTACAACACGTTATTTTTTTTATGTTGTGTTGAACCACACGTACAAACATCGCCCGGCTACTTACCTCCAGTTAAACGATGTGATCTCTTCGAAGGCTGGCGGGCTAATGACGAAAACTGGCTATGGACATCTCATATATGCATATAAACTTGGTGGCATAGAAGGTCGTTTCGGGCTGTAGGTATTAGATTAGCATCGAAATGAGGAGGTTCCAATCGTTCCAATACTCCCCCCACTTAAGGTTGTTAGCGTAATTTATATACGAAGGCGTGAGTAACCTTGAATTGAGGAGGTCTCAATACTCTCACTACTAGAAGTGAGGATAACTTTGCCCTCGGTGTTTTGAGATTAACGATACGAAGTAAACATCGTGTGTATTGCATGATTTTTTCCACCTTCACCTTATATGTATAATAAGGGATATAATAAGTATAATAATACTTTTATCATCTGAATTATCCTCTTCTTTAATCTTTTCTTCCGTGGTATTTTTATTTTCAAGAAAAATATTGATAAGGTGAGAAAGGTCAAAAAAACAATTCTGACGTCGTCGTGGGGTCAGGGGTTATACTATAACTGAGCGATTAATAGTCTTGTTAAAATATAATATTGAAATATAACAGAAAGTTGGAAAGTTTTAAAATGCTAATATTTCCTTATATATTACGAAATAAAACTTAATTGTTTTCGTTATGTTGATTCATCGCGTACAAACGTCACCCGGGTACTTAGCTTCAGTTAAACGATGTGACCTTTTCGAACGCTGGAGCGATAATAATGAAAACCGGCTATGGACATCTCATATATGCACGTGAACTTGATGGTAGAGAAGACCGTTTCGGACTTTGTCGCGGTGGCCGCGACCGCATCGACTATTTCAGAAGGTTGGAGGAATACCTTGATCGCCGTTTCGTACTCTCTCTTCCCCAATCTCTCTTTATTTCTTTATGTGTACGATTTCAGTCTTGCAGTCGGCAAACTTCGTTACTATAATCTTTTAGGTCGCATTATGATTACCTTGAATAAATCTGTGGACGGTTTAAGGTCGTTACAATTAATGTAGAGGAGGGAAATTGTATATAAAGGTCGTGAGGAGCAATGTCTCGTCAGTGCCCTTCTGTTCGAAGTTATTTGAAGTCTAAACTGTTGCCAGATTAATATTAAAATGTTCGTTTGTGAACTTTGTGGAAATTCATTTACTCGTGCCGATAATTTAAGAAGGCATCGATTAACCGCTTGCGTAGGCAAGAGGATGAAAACAAATCACTCGCATTCATCGCATTCCGTTAAGTGCAATACATGTGATGTTTATGTTAACAGCGACTGTTACTCGGGACACCTACGAAGTAATAGCCATAAACAGAATGCGTTTGTAATTATTGATGATGGTGTCGAAAAACTAGGTGGTGCGTTCGGAGATAAAATCGTTAGTTATCGGGTAACCGAACCTGGGAGTTTCATTCATATTGATGAATATCGTCAGAGGATAAGAGAAAAAATCTTATCACTGATTCAGAACTGCGTTGGCGTACATGGAAGCCTTAAAGTAAATATGGAATGTTTTGCTGTATACTTTTTGATGAATAATGAAAACGTCGAAATTAAATCTTTCAATACAAGAAATAAAATTATAACAAGATCAACTGATCTGTACAGACTATATGAAGAATTTATTGAAGAAATCACCTCTAAAATGTCGGAATTTCAAGAAAGGGACTCAGGTAAGAGAGTTTTGTTGTAAAATCATATAAGATAATACTGAATTAAATTATATTACAGGGTGGACACTACTCAATATTATAGCCATGGAGGTCAATTTAAATAAATTTAATCCCACCAGAGCATCCAGCTACATAGACTTACCACCACCAATAAAAGCCAAACATGCAGTTATCAATGTTCAGAATGCTGACCACTCCTGCTTTGCGTGGGCGATTACGTCTGCAATTTTCATACCCACTGGTCTCCCACAAAGAACGACATCATACCCGCACTATTTGGAAACAGGTCTAAATTTTAACAATATAGTATTTCCAATGAAATTGCATGATATTTCAAAATTTGAACAACAAAACAATATTTCTATTAATGTTTACGGTATAAATTCACATTTTGACGGTGATAGAATGATTAACGATATTGTCACATTACGTATATGTCAAAAAAAGTTAAACAGTCACATCAATTTGTTATTGATTAGTAATGATGGGGGGAATAATCATTATTGCTGGATAAAATATCTATCACGATTGGTTACATCACAGACGTGTAATAATGGTCATGAAAAATATATCTGTGATGGATGTTTAATTCATTTCACATCTGAAATAAATCTTGCGCGTCATCAAATGGAGGATTGTAATAAATTGAGAACAAATTTGCCCACTACCAACATAAAAATTAATAAATATGGTACGGCTGAGAAAGAAAACGTACTACAATTTGAAAATATTGAAAAACAAATAAAAGTACCCTTTGTAGTATATGCAGATTTTGAGGCTTTACTGAAGCCAATTAATGAAAATATAGAAACGTCAAATGAGAATAAACCATACACAGTAAAATGCTTCGAACATGAACCATACTCATTTGCATACTTTATCAAATGTTCATACGATGACGCGCTATCTAAATTTGTTAATTATCGTGGTCCACACGCAGCTGAAGAATTTATATTAAGATTAGAAAATGATGTAAAAAACATTTATAAAAATTATTTATATCCTATAAAAGATATGATTCCATTATCCGATCGTGATAAAATAAGTCATGAAAGTAATAATATTTGTCATATTTGCGAGAAATCTATTATTGATAAGTGTGAAAAAGTACATGATCATGATCACCTAACTGGAATCTACAGAGGTCCAGCTCATTCGATATGTAATGTTAATTACAAAGTTCCAAAATTTATTCCCGTTTTATTTCATAATCTTTCAAACTATGACAGTCACATGTTTGTAAAAAATATAGCGTTATTAGAGGAGGAAGTCGATGTAATTGCTCAAAATAAAGAAAAATATATATCGTTCTCTAAAAAAGTGCACGTCGGAAATATAACCGACCTTAAAGGAAGAAAACGAAACGTGTTTATGAAACTAAGATTCATAGATTCATTTAGATTCATGGCTTGCTCCCTTGAGAAATTAGGATCGTTTTTGAACGACGATCAGTGTATTGAAATTAAAAAGAAATTTGAAGATCCTTTAAAATTTAAACTTATTCGTCAAAAAGGAGTATTTCCATATGCATTCATGGACTCATTTGAAAAAATGAATTTTCCGCGGCTACCAGACCGTGAAGAATTTTATGATCTGTTAACTGATGCCCACGTATCAGATGAAAATTACGCCAGAGCTGAAACAGTGTGGAACACTTTTAATTGCCAAACGCTGGGTGATTACAGTGACGTATATTTAACTTCTGATGTATTACTTTTGGCAGACATTTTTGAGAGTTTTCGAAGTATCTCCATTGAGTACTACAAATTAGATCCATGTCAGTACTTCACTGCCCCGGGATTTGGTTGGGACGCGTTATTAAGAATGACGGGTGTAAAATTAGAGCTGTTGACCGATATCGACATGTTGCATTTTTTTAAAAAGGGAATTAGGGGCGGCCTTAGTATGTGTACAAAACGATCCGCTATTGCAAATAATAAATTTATTGCAGAATATGACAAAACGAAACCGTCATCGTATATACTGTATTTAGACGCGACAAATTTGTATGGTTATGCAATGCGTTGTAAACTTCCGACTGGTAAATTTCAATGGCTTCTTCCAGAGGAAATTAAAAATTTAGATATACCTAATATCAGTAACGAGTCCGAGATTGGATATGTACTTGAAGTGGATTTAGAATATCCCGAAAATATACATGACGAACACAATGATTTACCATTTTGTTGTGTAAATATGAAGGCTCCAGGATCAAAGGTTTCCAAATTAATAGCGAATTTAGAAAATAAAAATAAATACATAATTCATTATCAAAATTTGAAGCAGTGTCTAAAACATGGACTAAAGCTCCTTAATATTCATAGGGTACTTAGATTTGAACAATCAAATTGGATGCAAAAATATATAGATTTTAATTCACTAAAACGTGCAAACGCAAAAAATGAATTTGAAAAAAATCATTACAAAGGGATGAATAACATTGTATACGGCAAGACAATGGAAAACGTTGAGAATAGAGTTGATGTAAGGTTGATGACACATTGGGAATCTCATAAGCGAAAACCGGGTATGGAAGCTCTAGTAGCGAAGCCAAATTTTAAATCTTGCAAAATCTTTAATGAATATCTAGCAGCCGTACAAATGGGCCTTACTCAGATTTATTACAATAAACCGTTGTACGTAGGTTTCAGCATTTTAGAGTTATCTAAAACTGTAATGTACGAATTTTTTTATGAATTTCTAAAGGAGCGATATGGTCAAAATTTTTCATTATTGTATACTGATACTGATTCATTCATTTTAGAAATAAATACTGACGATGTTTACGATGACATAAAACAAAATATAAATAGATTTGATACATCAAACTATCCAGTAAATAATATTCATAAAATACCACGTGGACAATCGGTGGTTGGAAAAATGAAAGATGAATTTCCGGACAATATCGTTAAATCATTTTATGGGACGGGTGCGAAGGCATATTGCATTAGTTTATTAAGTGAGGAGTGTATCAAAAAAGCTAAAGGCATTAAGAAAAATATAATTAAAAATAACATTACTGTGGCTGATTATAGAAGGGTAATTGAACAAGGCGGGGTAATTTATAAAAAAATGTACATATTCCGTTCAAATTATCACACAATGTATACTGAGTTAAAAAATAAAATAGCTTTATCGAGTAAGGATGATAAGCGATACGTTATGGCAAACGGTAAAGACACTTTAGCATGGGGTCATAAATGGATAAAGGAGACTGAATGTATGCTGGATGCTGTATTATCTACATTTGAAGAGGGCGTCGAGGGAGAGAGTGACAAGAGGTTGGATGATTTATTAGGACTGTTTGAACAGGACGTTAGAAGAACCGCCGATGATGTTAGTCCTTCAGTAGCAGAATTAACAAATAAAGAAATAATTGATACCTAATTGAAACTATTAATAATGTTAGTAGATATCCACCCTTCAAGCGTAGGTTTAATTAGTATATAAGTATTAGTATATAAGATTTAATTAGTAAATAATACATTTGTAAGAAAAATTAAAAACTTTATTTTGGAAAAATAAATATTTTATATCATATTACAATACATTGTTTTTAGATATCCAAGAATTATGATTGTCGCTCATTCCTAACCATTTAACCAAAACTAGATCCCCTTTCCGACGAAGAACTTTTTCTACCAAATATATGTCGGGGTGTTGAACTTTCTTTAATTCCTCTTCATAAAAACCTCCCAAAATTGATTCACCTGTGGAATCTTCAAGTGTATAAGTTCTGGGATATGTATTTTGAGTTTTCGATATAGTAAAAATCTCATTAATCCAATTTGGAGTGTAATTCTTCGTGAAGGCGTGTCGATATTTGCTGATTCGAACATGTTGACCTTTTTTAAACTTCGGAACTTTAGGGTCCGCAATTTTTACGGAATTGTAAATAGTATTTAGAACGTGGGTAGCATTTCTCTTATTCACAGCTAATGGTTTCATACCGATTGTTCTATGTATAGTATTATTATATTGAGTAATTAAAGTAGGTAATAATTTTAACCAGTGATAGTTTCCATTCATACTAAATTCTTTCCACATTTTTTCTTTCAAAGTTCTATTAAACCGCTCGACAATGGAACTTTTCAGGTTGGAATAAACGCTATAATGATTAATCCCATATTGTGACATTAACTTTTTAAAATCGCGATTGTAAAATTCCTTTCCATTATCAGTTTGTAAATTTTTAGGAATGTTTCCTTTTTTATCTAAGAGAATTTTCTGCATTGCCTGAGTTACCTCTACGGCGGATTTATTTTTGAGAGGTAAAGCCCAACCATACTTGGAGAAACAGTTAATGACGGTGAGGATGTATTTATGATTATTATTCTCTTTTGCATAAGGGATCATCTCCACTAAGTCTGCTTGAAATAGATCTAATAAGCCCTTAATTATAAGTCTTCGTCTTTTAAAATTTCTTCGAGCCGGAGCATGCAATTCTTCGACGACGATCCTTTTAAGAGGCTTCATTCGACATCGCTTGTATTAAAATTTCCACGAAGAATGCTTCTTTACTACCTGCGGCAGTCGATTTATCCGCACACTTGCACTTAACTTTATCACCAAGTTTTAGGGTACCACCGTTGGATGGGTCAAAATCTCGGGCGTTAACGATTAACTGAACGTTTTTTGTCTGTCTGTGTCGTTTTATGTCGCCAACATAGTATAAGTTGATGTATTCCTTGACGTATCCCATGTTTTGTATAATGAAGTATTCTCCATGAACGTCCAAGGTTCCATCTCCGCATAACGTTAAAATGAACGGTCGCTGCAGATGACGCGTTATAATTTCTGGTCGAGTTAAATGTTTCGATATACTATGTTCATGTATGTCTTTACCGAATTTGCTAAGTGACATACCGACATGTTTATGCTGAGCAAATTTATTTACACTCATGTTGCAATGTGCGAGTCCTAACGATATTTAAAACCAGTCTCTTAGAGGTGCTGTATTTATTGTATAACTTTTGCTTCCTTAAGTTCTTCAATTATCGATATAATTTCGTTTTGGTGTCCCGTATGGCCGGAAGCTTGAGAAGCTATTAGCAAACGTAACCTATCTATAATTTCATTAATATCATTCCAATATAGATATTCTTTGGTGACATCTGGGGTAAGTTGTTTTTGTATATTGCCACCGATTTTCCATTTACCATGTCTCGCCCACCAAACATTTGGAGTTGTACGGGTTAATATCGGTTTAATGATATTTATGTATTTGTGACCTTTGCTTCCAGCTGGTCCTCTATCTGGATCATATTTCACTTTATGAGCACTCGTTCTTTGTAAAATATCTTTATATTCGCGCGCTTCTCTTTCATTAAATCTCCCCGGTTCTTTCTTAAATAATAGCTCATATAAGCCGGGGGTTCCTACATACGTGAAATCTCCGATCCTAATATCTTTCCCATCAAAATGTATCGGTAAATTACCAACGTACAGACCCTGAGCCGTATCGTACACACCGTATTTTTTGTCGAATTTCCCTTCAACATCTGTTTTCAATTCTGTAATATATTTTCGAGGTAAAACATGAAACTGCTCTAAAACTGCTACCACTTCAGGTGTTTTTAGTTGCGCTTCCAACGCCTCTTTAAGTTCTTCTAATCTCCCGCGTGCTAATGATTCATACCCACGCAACGAATCGGTACTATCTCCTAAAGTCCAATCCTTTTCATGAACGGTTTGTGATGCGCTCGCATCACTCACGTCACTTTTCTGTCCAGCTAGCCCTTCGAAAACATCCTCGTCCTGAAGAAACCGTACAGGTGTAGGTGACGCTACTTCCTTTTTTCGAGGTGTAGGATGTAGCTTTAATCCCTTTTTAGGTGTAGAAGTGTAGTGTTTTCTCTTCAATTTCGGCCTTTGTAGTTCAAACGAAGTATCTTCTTCTTCTGACTGTTTCGATGGGATTTGTTTTCCTTCGGTCGGAATTGGTGCCAGATCTCCAATGAACTTTGATTTTTTCACATCGAATTCTGGAAGCATTTCTTTATCCAAACTTGGAACTAAACGAGAGGATTCTAATTTTCTCGCAATATCTTTAAGAGGTTCTGTTATGGGTGCATATTCGCTTAATGTGCGAAATTTCGACTCTTCGATATCTTCTTTTAATGTTCGGATTTTTTCTCGGACAGAGTCGCGAGCTTCAAGCAATTTTTCTGTGAGTGTTCTGTCCATACTAAATTTATTACTAGTTCGAATGACGTATCTCAAACAACTGATGATGGTGAATTCTTAACACCGATTTTAAAGTTGAATGTACGTATCAAATCCTTTACGAAATCGTCCATTTTCGATACTGGAATCTAGGTCTAAAACTAATACGCCGTGTGGAACTTGCCAACAAGTATTACAAATTTGTCTCAATTCGTCGAAAGTCAGGTCATTCGTAAGGTGATCATCGTAAATGTGTTTCAAATTTGTTAAATCTTGTTTGAACAAAACCAACAAATTAGTATTGTCCCGGATGAGTTGCTTGGGTATGGCAGAATAACTTTGACACAATAAAAATGTATCTAGATTTCTATGACGACCGTAGGAAAAAAAATCTTTCATTACATTCTGCCCTGTACAACACACGTCATCAAAAATGACTACGGAATATTCCTTTACTTCTGATGGTGTAACAAACGTATCTATGCTTGGAAATTCAAAGTAGCCACAATGTTTCACAAGTTTTACTAAATGTCGGAGGTATTGATACTTAGTCTGATATAATGAATTAGAACAAATGTATATGTTTAAAAAACGCAATCCGTTTAGAGATGTAAGCAAAGATAATATTACATTAGTTTTCCCTGATCCAGAAGCACCTACAATCAATCCACGTTTACAGTCACCACCAAACAAATTACTATGCCTTGTGAAAGTCTCACTTTTCACGCCATCATTAAAGTTATGAATGGGTAGGGATAACGGTTGAGAGATTAATGCTAGTTCTTCTATCATGTTTATCTAATTTAAGGAATGATATAAGCGGTATGCAGCACAATTATCAACTGAGTTAATTTATTATAAGAAACTTATTATAAGTAAAAAATAATAAAAATATTACACTTAACTTAAACCTTAATAAACTTATAGATATTGTACAAAGCATTTAATAGTATGCAAATGAAATTTTGATCATAAGCAGTAAAAAGAAAAATTCAATAAAAATGATATTTTACATCACATTCATTCATACTTATAAATCATTCGATTCACTATCATATAGATCTATACATTCGCAAGATTGTACATCAGTGATACTAAACATACTTGTTTTTATACAATTATTGCATCAATTTTCAATGCTAGTCACGAAATCCCATGCACTCCGAACAGGCATAATTTCTACATATTGAACTCTACTTTCTCTCCTATCTCGTACATAATGAAATGAAACACAACCATTCTTTTTACATATTTTATTTATTAACAATTTTATAATAACTACACCTCATTTCGATTTTCGCTTATAATTACATAATAAACAATCGTTCTTAGAAGGGGGTGGACCATCTATATGTGTCTCCACACCATCGCAATTATAATGTTCAAAACATGGCAGTTTCTGTTGAAGGCGTGAATCGTTTCGATATTTACGAGGTAATTTATACCATACGGTTGACAAGTCGGCTGGTTGAACTCGCTCCAGATAATAAGATATTGGTAAATATAGAAGGTCGTAATCTTTCATTTTCTTAAACGATCTTTCTTCTTCATACTGTCGCATTGTCTCCCACACTTTATTAATTATAAAAGTTGAAAATCCGAAGTTAGTGAGGTAGCGGCAGATACGTTCCATCTTGTTGTCTCATATATACTACAGGTAAGTTGAAGCGTATTCATATATATGTGATATTTATCTGTGATTCCATTTATGCTTTAATTGTACAAACTGATATAAATAAAAAACATTTGAAAGCGCACACATAGAAGGCTTTCTTTTATGGAACGTGCACATTGTCGGACCCAATTTTAATTTACCTTCCACTTCTCGAACAGGTACATTGATTATTTGTTGAATAAACTGAGCTTTCTCTCCTCCTTTAACATAGACAACATTTGCAGACCTACATATCCTGTTCACTATTTCACCGAAATCAGATATAGATACAAATCCGTCGCGCCACTGAATGTGATGGTAAAAGTTCATCAACCACCTACAGGTATTGCGATACTTTGCTGACATTGAAGAAAATCTTCGATCCGGTTTCAATACGAAATGAGTTATGCAGCCTTCACTGTCATATGATGCAAATTCTTTGGGATAAAATTCATGTTCGTTCACTTGAAAACCCTGAATATCCAAAATAACAAACTCTTTCCTTAGCATTTTCACCGGACCCTGCAACTACACTCTTCGATGTCTCGAAATATACTAAACAATTTGCTACCTGCACTACATCAGCTGTTTAACGATTTTTGTCAACGGTGAATATCGGAACGCTTTGTCATGCAAAATTAGACAGTATGCAGTTGTTCCTTCCGACACTTCGTTCTTTGTAGTATATTCTATTTTTATTTCAACTCCACTTTTATGTAACGCTTCGGCTTGGTGTGAACAATCGATTCCAATCAATGGTGCATATTTTTTAAATTCCAAGGGGGAAAATAAGGGTTCGCTTTCTTGTAAGTAATAAGATTTTTGAAATCCTGCGTACATATCGTATAGAAGAGCAAAATGATTACTATCGAAATCGATATTGAGATTATCATAAGGAAAACGTTCACCGTTCAGAAATACCGTTACGTTTGTTAAATTTATGTTATCGAAAAGAGCCATATTTGCATTCAGTCTCCCCTTTCGTTTAGTTTGAAATCCTATAATTATATAGCGTGGAGTTTCCAGCTGTGGTGCAGTTTTTACGGCCCATGACTGTTTCGTTGTTTTAGGGATTTCAACGTATTCGTGTAGCTCCCAGCTTCTGAACGGTATTTGCATTTCCACATTTCTTTCGGATAGTTTAGTTAAAGCCAACTGTTCTCGCAATCCGACGGTCAGGTGTGGAACTCTCCACACAATCTTATTAATAACAACCTTAACTTTCTCATCTTTCGCACTTTCAGGCTGAATTACAATGTCTGCATCATCGTGGTTTCTAATTAGAACAAGTTCTTGTCGAACATTCATAACGATTTTCTTAAAATCTTCCGCGAAACCTAGCAATGTTTTCAAGGGAACGCTGAGACCGAAATTTCCATTTTCATCCAATGCCGTTGATTCGCCGGCTTCTTTACCATCCGTCAGTTTCATATTCCATCCAGCGTTTTCCAGCTTCACCAACTCATTTTGAGTGAACGAAAAGTAGCCTTTCATACAAGACGTTATACCAGCATTTCTAACAGAATCTATTTGAATACCATTTATGAGATATCTCACGTCGCTGAACATAAATGCTATAGCATTATTTATTAACTTCGCAGTTTTGCTCACTTCTTTAGTTATATTTCCGTCTATACCTACTTTTCTAACACTACCTTCTACGTATAGAACACTTTCCGCCGGGAATGTATAATTGTCGATCTCAGGTACTGAAATTCGAACTTCATCGTTGTTATCGTAACTAGTTGATCCAAAGGGTTGATGTGTGTGAAACTCATAACTTATGATCGAATTATCGACTTTCAATTTATCAGTAACGCTTAAAATATCCATTTATAATAACAGTTTATATCCCAACTGGGCAAGAAACTTTCGATTCAAACGTGTTAACAGATGAATGGACTTTCGTCTACTACGCTTCGTTTTCGGATTACCATTAGATTTATACTTTTCTTGATTGGAAGATTTCCTGCGATTATCCGCTTTTACTCCACGATATCTTTTTCTTTTGCTATATACAATGCTCATAGCTGCCTTTAATCGAACGATCTCAAGTGTAACCTCACTGTGATTTCTTCACCTCTAAAGTTGACGAGATTTCCACCTTCGTCCAGTACGCGCACCGTTAAGCTACTGATTACATTGGTTGATATCGGAAGATAAATAGGTTGTTGTGGTGATTCTATTATTTTAAATCCTGCTGGAACATTTGGAAAGAAATGGTATAGTGTATGTACCGGTACTCCGTTCGTATAGGATCCGCTTATCGCATTACAATAAACTTGTAAGGCGTTCACTTTATTTATATTTACGATTTTATCTGACTCGTGTGTCATGTTCGCATCTAAAATTCTCTTCTCAAAACCGAGTAAAGATCCGATAGATCTATCTCTACTAAAATCAATTCGCCGCGAACTTTTTACTATAGCTTTTTGAGTGTTAGTATTTCCGATTATTCGTACTGATACTCCTCGATCTTTTGTTTGCAACAATGCATTTCTTACGTATGTCGCAATATCGTCAATGTCGTACGAACCAATTGGGATTTCGATTGTTTCCCACCATTTTCCTAATCCATGATCATAGTGTAATAGGTTATTACTTTCGTCAACGTTAGCGAGAGAGTTGAATGTTTCGAAATTCAGAAGAGCTACTTCGTGGGTACGAAATTCGTTCAAATAAATTGGCGGATTAAAGTTGCAAGACAATTCTGAACTTTTACCGGTTAATGTAAACGTGTATGACGTAGGTGATCTCTCTTTCTCCATTGCAGATATACTAAAGGTTTTTATAGATCTCATAAACTTTTATTGTACAAGAACTGTAAGCATAGATGTCCGCAATTCATATCGGATTCCTTTTGATATCTACAATAATTATATTCCAACGTGTTCTCCCTCCCACCCGACAATAAATATTTTTCAATTTCTAAAGGCGGTCTTAAATCTCCGAAACTGTCAAAGTATCTTATTTGTCCACCTTCCTTCTTGTACGCGACCCAATGGGTTCCAGGACCGTTTGCATTATCCAAATTTACAATTCCGCTCTCGTTAAAGTTTACCTTTCGAGGAAGAGCATCTCTCATATAAACTCCCCTGAAATGCGGAATTTTAAGTTTTTGAGCGTACCTTTTCAGTTGAAGGTTAGTTAACGGTTGGGCGGGTAACTGTATTAGTTTTTTGAATTACTATCCTTAAATAAGCCGCATCCTTTTTTATATGGTTTTAAGTAAAAGCCGCTTCCCACAGCTGTTGTTTCCATAGCGCGATTATGTCGTTCCGCTTCTTTCAATTGTTCTCTCGCGCTCTTTGCTTCATTTACCGCTTTTGCTATGGCGGCAGCACCACCCCCTAGAGATCCTAGCGCCGATAAGGCGGCAAAAAGAGGGATGAGTGGTAAAAAACCTCCGGTTTTTGGAATTTGAATAACTCTTGTACGAGGTTCACTTATCTTCTTACGAAATTTCCTTAGCGCGCCCACTGCAGTCTTCACATTTGCCAACAAATTTTTTGTATTTTTCGTACGGGACACTGCCATACGAGCTAACTTAACGGCATTTGCAAATGACAATATCCCACCACGTTTTCTGCGCTTTATCGATTTCCTCACCTTAGGCTTCATACGATGTTTAGTTAATCCCATACCAAATGCCGTTTTTGCTTTCATTAACGCTACGACAGTTGAAGATGCGAGCTTCTCACCAATACTAGACTCTTTACTTCGAAAGCGCTCTTTTGCTGCTTCTAACAACTCCCTATCAGCTGCGTGACGACTCGTCAAATCTGAAGTGTAGGTGTATTGAATATCGTGTTTTTTACAAGCTTCGTCGAGTTTATTCACTCCTGTATCACCTCTTTTCAGCCTTTTCTCCAATTTTGTTCCTGGTCCACAAAAATTATATCCCGGAATATGAAGCTCTATGGGAAGTGTATCAATTAACTTATTCACTACACCGCGACCAATTCGCTTTGCGGATAATCGACGACTGTTGCGCTTTCCAAATCTCTCCAACATTTTATAATAGTTTTAATATCGTGAATCGTTTCGACTTATATGCAAACCGATTATCTCCACACCTAATAGTGAAATGAAATTCTACTCTTTTATACAACTATTTATTCAGCACAGTTTTGCAAATCTTTCTTCATAAATCCTTAACCTATGTTCTACATCTAGGTATACTTCTAACATTTCTTCTATATTCTTTATTCTTATATTAAAACGAATTTTATCTAACAATTTTTCTTCCCAATCGCTTTTACGGGATTTTCTATAAGCATACGTCCAAACATGCATATTGTACACTTTATTATTACTTTCACAAATTATTACTTGTTTCATAACTATAGTAGTTTAAAAGTTTAATCTAAGCCTAATTAAGCAGATGATTAGGCTAAGTATAATAATACTTTATCTTATCCTAAAATTAAGGTTTCGTATCTATAATAGCTTAAAATCCCGAATCTTTCATAAAAGCAAACAAATCTAAGTCTAACAATACTTTGTCTAGTCCTAAAATTAATAACTCTTTCATTATACATATCTGTTCAGACGGTTCCGTATAGTTTAATAAAGATCGAAGGTTTACATTTACGTCGCCATGCATTACCGACAACGTTTCGATAATACCATCATAATATTGCTTAAAATTTAAATTTTTTAATAACTCAAATCGATATGTTACCAATTCACTTTGTTTCCACAGCTCGTGTAACGAATCATAAGCCAAGTATACGACTTCAAGTCCCCGTTCCATTTTCAAAACTTTTCTTGAGTTTTCGATCCACTGACTTGCCATAGTAACTCCACCCACAACAATGTAGGAAGGTGTCCTCAAATGTCCCGCAAAAGTATTCATTATACTTGACTTGTTATACATAATGTTACCCCAATCTAGTACGGTAAAAGTCATGCATTGACCTTTACCCATAATTCTTACCACGGGTTCAAAATTATTTTCGGAACTTAATCCAACGGAAATCCACTTGGTGTGACTTTTATTCAAGAAATACGTCGATTCTCCATACAATGGCGCCCGATTACTACTTTGAGTTTTTCCTTTTGGAGATGTTGAATCTTCATTACTACCTGTTGTATCATAGAAGAATGGTTGCGATGCGAATAAATTATGCATTAAATCTGGGGAAATTACGCCTTCAGGTTCCGCCGTCACAAATTGATTGGATTCTTCTATGTTGGATGATGATGCATTTGCGTCCTCATCTTCCACTTTAGGATTTCTCTCCGATTTCTTCCTATTCTTATCAGATCCATTGCCAGAACTTTTTTTCGATGTAACCTTGGTATATGGCTGCGGCCTGGAAGACACTGAAGGATGAAATTAGTAACTTTACTGTAACGCAAATTGTTACTTACTTATTATTGAAATGTTGATCGTTCACTGAACTCTCACAACTATTTAGTCGTCCACTGGCAACGTTAACACTATTTATAAATATATTATAGCGACGTTCATCAAAGGACACCAGTAAGGTGAATACTATTTCTACTGAGGATACGTCAAGGTTTATAAACATGTCGGCATTGTAGCAGGTGGGAGAAACAGATGGTGGGAGAATTTTTTGTATTACTCTGCGAGAAGTAGAACCTCCTCATTTCAAGGTCGGTTATACGTTTTATAAGTACCTCATTCCAAAGTCAACTGATAAATACGTAATTCTATATACCTACTACTATATTCGTTCGGTCTCAGTCCACGTACAACCTTCGAACTACACAGGGCGTCGCTTACCATCCTGCTATCCTATAGCACAAAGCAGTTTAACATTGTCATACTGGTTAGGTTCACAGTCATTTATTCTAATATTTTCATTTATTATTGGTTAATTATTATATATTTATTATGTATATATTATTTGTAATTTCATCATTTCGGTTGAAACCTTTAACGAGCTCAGATTGTTATAATATAGTCTGAGGTTATGTAGTCTCATGGTAAAAGCGACTCCCTAATGGGTGATTCCATAAATGGCGGTTGCTGGTTCCTGACTCGATCCCCCGCGTGAACATAGACAAAAATTTAGAGGTTATACTCCATTCACAGATTGCGAGGTTAGTACTTGCTAGGTAATGTATTTTAAGGTTATTAAGGGACGATTCTCTTAGAACATAAAGGTTAACGGTCAAGGTTAAGAATTGTAGTACCTTAAGTGGGCGGAGTATTGGAACGATTGGAACCTCCTCATTTCAATGCTAATCTAATACCTACAGCCCGAAACGACCTTCTATGCCACCAAGTTTATATGCATATATGAGATGTCCATAGCCAGTTTTCGTCATTAGCCCGCCAGCCTTCGAAGAGATCACATCGTTTAACTGGAGGTAAGTTGCCGGGCGATGTTTGTACGTGTGGTTCAACACAACATAAAAAAAAATAACGTGTTGTAATGGTCTAA
>JAWQRI010000006.1:0-15876 GCA_033557385.1 Temnoplectron lewisense
GTTTGTAGCTATACAAACGTTTCAAAAATTTAGTACCTATACCTAGAAAACGTCACAAATGTCAGAAAATGTGACTTTTGCTACAAATTTCAATATGTGATTTGAAAAACAAAAAGGTTTGAAAATTGGAAAACCGCAAAATTTTTGTAACGGAGGCATAATTTTAGAATTGAACTAAGAGAATTAAATAAATCTGTAATGCAACAAAGATTAGAGTAGACAACCTGCTGCTATAGCTGAACATGAAACTTTTTCTGATGTATTACCACAGTAAAAATCATAAATAAATAACTAAAAAAGCAAAACGTGTAAAGAACTTTGGAAGCTGTAGGAAATGGATTATTCAACAAAAAAGTTCACTAAAGTCCCAGTCAGCCGTTTAGATCATTACAGGAACATTTGTAACCTAGTAGCTTCAAAAATTTAAGTACTCATATCTAGCTTTGATACCTTTTGGCAATGGACTATTCATCAATAAAGTTTACGCAAAGTTAAGTTAAACGTCCAACTAATAAAGAAATTTTCTTAACCGGGCAGCTTCAAAAATTTAAACACCCATACTTAGCAAACCGTGCAAAGAGCTTTCAAAGCTTTTGGCAATAAACCCACCATTAATAAAGTTCAGTTAAAGTCAGTCAATTGTCCAAACTAATAAAGAAACTTTCTTAACCCGGCAGCTTCAAAAACGATCATAAAAATTTAATTTAATAAATAAATTTTACATCAAATTTAACAAATGGGTATGTAGCAAAGCCCGCAAAGAGCTTTGGAAACTGTAGAAAATGAACTATTCGTCAATACAGTTCAGTCATAGTTAAATTAACCGTTCAGAGCAATAAAAAAAATTTAAACTTGGGAGCTTAAAAAATTTAGGTACCCATATTTAGCAGAGTGCCCAAATAGCTTTGAAAGCTTCTGCCATGAGTATGACATAACGTTCAGTCAAAGTCCCAGTCAACTGTTCAAATTAATAATTAAAAACATTATTGCAGAATAAATCCTCTTCTTTTGTTTTTTCGTTATTCAAGTAATTCTATTTTGTTTGTTATCGAGATGCAGGACAAATTTAGTTTATTCCAGTGATATACAATCCCTACAACTATAAAAGGACGGTCCTGCACAATGCACAGAACGTTTGGCAACCTTAACCTAGTTATATGTATAAAAATAAAATAAACAACTTGCTTTACTTGCTATATTTATTTATAAGGAGAATAGTTTCGCTCATATGCCCATCTTCAATCTTTATTTAGAAGATAGAAAACAGTTATTTTAATTAATTAAAAAAGTTAAAATTATTTAAAAAAGTGATAAAATCAAGACAAAAAACAAGATGCAAGAAAATATAAAATTAGCAGTGTTTACAGTTTAAAATTGAAAACAACGGGTGGAAATGCGGATGTGTATAAATGTAGACAAGTTTTCAAATGAGATCGGTTCGGTGATATATATGGCAATGTAAGGAAAACTGAGTTACAAAGAATTAATGTGGTACAAAATAAAGTTCTTTCCATATGTACTGGTGCAATGATTTCAACCCCTGATCAATGCCCTCTTAGTTGAGATAAATGACCTCCCATATTAACTAAAACTAACAAGGAGAATTCATTCTCCTTGAAGAGGGTTTATCAGATAAACTGAAGTTTCATATTGCTCTTTCACAGAGGGCATCTCAGCTTGTGAATTCTTTGAGTATTTCTGCATTATGTGCCTTTCCTGAAAGAAAGCTCACACCTAAACACAATAATTCGTTAAATATTTCGTCGTTTCTTCAAGGCTGAAACAATATAAAGCTACTATTAATAAAGCTAAAATTGCAGTCGGTGAGAGATACACTCCATTCTCCATTTTGGAAACCTCCATCCTCAATTTGGAAAGTTATTAAAATCAATTGCCCCTCGAAGAATACTTGTAACTGCGGAATTTACCACCTATTTTGACTTTCGGAAAGTGTCACAAGTCCTGGTGCGAGCAACTTTCGATTCAATTAACTCCAGTAAATGCATAGATGTTTATGGCCTCAGTACCATTAGGCTAAAAAAAGTCACGTATTATCATTGAACCAACGACAGAACTTTTTAACAAGTGCGTTGTAACAAATTCCTTTCCAGATGATTTCAAATACACCTCCCTACTGCCTATTGATAAAAAGGGTGATGCCAATGATCATTGTAGTTATTATTAGCCCACATTTAATCGCAGAATCGCAAATCTACAACCGGTGCAATTTCAAAATTGGTGGAAGCAGTTGTGGCACATACATATATTCTCCTATGCAAATTATGCAGGGTCAGAACTTATGATTAAGAGTTAGATGAGTAATAGTCAATGGTAAATACTTACGGTTAGTGTACAAAATTGTAATAAAAGTGGAAAGATAACAAAGATACACGAAGATATAGAATGGAAGAAGCCTTTTCGGTGCTGCCTGGTTCCTTATCGCCAGTTATAAACATGCACACCAGATGGCATAACTGAGTAGTTTTTGATATTCTTCGGTGTTCGTATCGTCATGACGCACCAATGTGATAATCGCGAGTTAGTAGATATGATAATTATGTCTACTACAGCAGGCGAAAATGCGCGAGTTGCTTACAGTGAGTTGGAGACACAGATGTGTTACAACATAGACAAGGACTAGATGGTGGTCTTGAACTATTCTGTAAATCGGGTTGTGATGTGTCATCAGGGCAGAGTGAATACAAGCAAGTTTTGTCCGAAAAAAGGGATTTTATATCAGATGCAAACCTGTTAATTGCTTTACTTGAACCCATCAGACGCTTAGATGAGACGATTAATACTGTTGTTTGGAAGAATGAAACTTGTTCATCTGTAAGATATTGCAAGCCTATATTGTTAGAATTTGCCAAAGCAACTCCTGAAAAAACAGCATCTGTGGTGGCCGATATCAACAATCAAACACGAAATCTGTCTCCTTCCGTGATAAATAAGAATGGTGAGGCAATTGAAGTTACTCATAACCTATTTTTAACCATGATTGATGGTACAGTGGCACAAGCTTTAACTGCAACTCATTCGAGTGCTGCTTGGACTGTTTGTGGTGCTACTCCTCGACAAATGAATAACTTAGAGGCAGTGAGGACACGAGATGTAAATGACAGTTCATTTCAATGCGGACTGTCAACGCTTCATGCTTGGATTAGCTGTAAGGAGATGATCTTACACCTGAAAACAAAAAAGCGCTCTTGACAAAGCACTGGAAATAGTATTGACGGAAACACACCACGAAGATTTTTTCAGAATTACTCTCGCTCTGCAGCCATTACAGGTGTAGACGTAAAAGTTATAAAACGAATGTACATAATATTTCAAACTATGTCATCTGGAATGACAATTGATTCAAAAAAGTTCGGCGAGTATGCATATAGTACAGCTCAACTGGATGTGAATATTTATAATTGGTATTATATGCCTTCCTCCGTGAATAACATACTTATTCACAGAGAAAAAATCATTGAATACTATGCTATTTTCCCTATCAGACAATTGTCAGAAGACGCCCAAGCAGTCCGAAATGAGAACTTCAGAAGTTCAGACTTCACCATTCTAGGAAGTGTTCAAGAGCGGCTACCAATGAAGATGTGTTCCATACCTTATTATATACGTCTGATCCACGTATATCAAGTATGAGAAACACCTCAGAAACAATACCAAACGAACTGTTTGATGAACGCAAGGCCCTTCTTGCTACGAGCGAAAATATATAGGAACTTGTTAAATTTTAAATATATTAATTTAGATTTAGTTTAATATCATTTTTTAGTCCATTTTATGTAAATTATATAATAATAATAATAATTTTCCATAGTGCGTTGGTATGGAGTTAGACACTGTCTAAGGTAACTTGATGAACTGTAGAATATTTTAGGGTGAGGGTAATTAAATGAACCTAAATGTTTTTGTAGAATTTAAGAAAACAATTTTCATAACTCGATATTTCGAAATTCAGTTGATTTTAGGTGTATATGGTGTTTTATATAAATTATTTACAGAATTATCAGATGAATTAACATATTGAGTAATATACAGGTGTTTATTTAAAAAATGCAACCTTGGTGTGCCACCACCTTATGATCGACTCTGTATAATTATTTTTATTTATTTCAATAGATTTTAAAAACCCCTAAATCTTTTGTATTTACTATTTTTCGCTAGCTATCTTAGTTTAGGAAATAATTGACCGTTTCCATACATAACAGAGAGCCTGTATTTTTTGAACCATCTAATAAAATAATAATTTTGGAACATTATGAACGTATTTTCGAAATTATGCGTACCGTTAAAGTGTATGCTGGAACCACCTCCCATTGTTTGGGCTAACATATCGGCTGCATCGTATCATATCGGCTGCTCGTACTGCTAGCCAGTAGTAACGAAACGTTTTTTTTCATTCCTATACATTGGTTATCTTTACACTTTTAGTAATTTTTTTACACTAATTGTAAGTATTTATCATTGACTATTGGCCCATCCAAGTCTTAACCATAGTTCTGAAACAGCCTGTATATGTATAATCTTTCTCCTTCAGCCTGTGGTCTCATTTCATCTTGTCTATCTAATAGACTCCGATGTGTCTAACTTAATTCAGATTATTCTAACTTCAGTAACATTATCAGCAGAATCCCTCAGGGTTTCATTTTAGGTCCGATTTTATTTTTAATTTATTTTATTTGTTTTGTCTGTCAAAAGATTTATGATGTTTATATTTATTTTACAAATGGAAGTATGTGTTTAAAACACAACCAATTGTTACAAAATAAACTGTAAAGGTAAAAAAATAACAAACTGCAAATGGAAAATAACATTACTGCAAAAGATGTTGGAAATACATGTATCAAAAACCTGTCCTTTAGATATCTTTATTTTAAGGATAGCTACAGTTCAGATCCAACTGGGTATATAAAGAAAAAATCAGTATATCTTAAAAACTATAAGATGTCATATCGACAAACTTATATACTTGAAATCAGCAAATAATTCTCCATCAAATTAAAAACTAATACACAGTGCGTTCAATTAAAAAAACCCAAGTTAAGTGATTTTTTTTATACTCAATGCTTTTTTTGTTTTTCTAGTAATAGATTTTGAAAGTTCCAGAAAAATCCTACAACTTTCGCAATTTAAACTTTATAGGCACAATATTAACGGAATTAGCTGTTGGATAAAATACACTGAAACCTTCTGTACAATTTTGGATTTTTGTTTTATTTTTTTCTGATTGACGAAATATGGTTGTTATAGTTGATATAATCCTAAAGAATTTGCCACATCGGATTTTCTTTCGCCGTTTCGTACAGTATTTAGGTTAGTTTCCAACGAAATTGCTTTTCTTTTCTTTGATTCTGATATTTTAACTAAACAAATATTTCCATTTAAAATTTACAAAATCTACAAGAACATCAATTGTGCATTGCAATATAGCACTATGAAGTGTAAACACAAACTATTTTGTGTAGTGTAATTAACGACTAGATTTAAAAAATTTTCGTCAATCACCAATTGGATGATTGTCGGGGGATGGCCTTAAATTGGAATATTTTTGTTAAATGGGGCTTGAAATAGCAAACTTCGTATATAGAAGGTTCAATATCAAAGGTAACATTAATCGAGGTATGCCTGTAATTAACAATAGTGAAGAAATTTGGGATTTTTATCAGAAGGAATTACATATCTAAAGCCCAACAGTATATACAATTATATCTTTCTTCATATCCAACAAGAAATATGAACATCTGGAATATAACAATATCATAAATCAGGAATGTCAATTAAATTCTGAAGGATGTGAGGGATAACAAATAATACGAGTAGATTCAATAATTACGAGCCAAGCAAAATTTCAAAATAGAAATCTTTCAATTCCTTGGGTTGATTATCAAAAACAATCATATGCTTTTTGATGATCGATCGCATGATTGGCTAATTAAAATGTTAGATATCTATAAAATTCATTAAAAAATAATAAACTTGTTACATAAATTCATGATTAAATGGAGGACTAAATTATCTGCTAATATTAATAAGAAAACTTTTTGAGTTTGTTTATGTTTGAATTCTTTGAATATACTAAATCAAACAAATTAGGATTTTGAACTCAAAAACGAGAGAACTGAAATTTATAAAATTAATTAATATATTATATAATTGACAATTAAATAATTTATTAAATATACTTTTAAACCTCAATAATTAAATAAAAATGCAATTTGGCATAAAAAAGCATTCAGAATTGAATTTTATAACAAAAGGAAAATTAAAAGTAGAATTTTGGGAAAACAGATCAGAATTAGTTAACTGAATAACTATAAATTATATAGATGTTTAGGTTTCGATCAGAAATGAACTATTAACATTACAAACCCACTATTAACTTTTCGTTTGGTATTATAAAACGGAGCAAAACAGAATTAGAAGAATTAAGTCAATTTGTACAAATAAGTTTAATGCAATACAGATCAAACCACCTAAAATCATATGTAGAAAAACTTTACCCTTCTTAAACAATATATTATTTAAAAAAAAACTAATAATAAGACAGCATTTAGTTACTAATACTACGTCCACAATAAAGTCATCAGAAAAAGCATCAGACCCAGACACCTGGTTTTAAATGTCAGCAACTCTCGGTCTGTGAGAGCAGTGACGCATAGGGAACTGTTCTTAGAAGAATCCTGTGTTTACAATCACTTTTATTGCTGTTTATGTAACATTTACTTACTATTTTCGTATGTATGAAACAGAATGTAACATAACACTGTAATGTTCACCAGTAGTGCGCGTTAATCAACTAGATTGTTTTTTTTATCGCAGAGAGCAGCTGAGTTAGGTACTAAATTAATGTTGCCGACGTGGGTGAATGCAGTGTGGAATGCTGCAAAAGCAGTGACTGTACACTGCGACGATAAAGTATTTGAAAACTACCGCTGCTTGCCGTTACACAACTTAACGATATGCAGTACGTATAGTATGCTTCACAAATTTACAGGAACGGTCAGATATGCAAAGGTTGATTCAAGAAAATGGCGGAATATACACTGGGCAATTTCGTGTCAGCACTACCGACGTGTTAATTTGTAAAAGGTCTGTAGTTGTAATTTACCATAGAACTTTTTTATACAGCATATTTTTCTTTACAGTTCTGCTCCTTCAGAAAAATATTTAGCAGCGAGAAAGTTTAATGTAAAGTGCGTGTTGTATGAGTGGTTACTGGATAGTATAAAAAAAGGATACGCTTTACAAGAATCGAAATATTCGGTAAAAAAATTGACTACTAAAGACGGCGAGACGGTTGACCCGAACTTTTCAGTTATGAGTGCCATCCCGTCAGCCGGTTCGATTACACAGAGAAGTATGTTTCAGGAGACTATTTATAAAATTCCAAATACAACTGATGTTACTAAATGCGGGACTATTCCAAGAAAAAGAAAAAGTATATTTAACTCCATCTGAAGCTGCATAATACTTGTATTGTTATTTTGTAGGTTCCTCAATGGACGATGTTACCGACATTACAAACAGTTTAGATATAAAAGCTGTCAAAGGAGCTGGCAGTTTTCTAGATGGTTGTTGTGTAAGTTTGTTTATGTCTTTGTGACCCCTCCTTTGGCCAAAATTAAGGAGACAATACACTCCGGCAATTCGACATGCACTATGTACATGGACGTTCAGAATCACACCCAACATAAAATTTACCATTATGGTAATTCTTGAACTTGATTGAAAAGTGACTTTTATTGCAATTTAAATAGTTGATTTTATAAACCTCTTATTTGTCTATTAAATTGTCATAAAAGATATATACCTCCCTTAAAAGTAGGTATAAAGAGTACTTAGCTCACTTTAAATATAATAGACCAGAGAAATTCAGTGTAGCTGCCCACGTTGTCATTCTAAATCATGGAACTAATGATAAGATTTACTTCATTAAACAAGTTAATACAAATAATCAACTTGGAGTAGTATCATTGATAGCAGTGAGTGACCCTTCACTCACTTAGGGGTGTTTTTAGTGGTTCTTCAATAGTAGTGTACTTAAGATAGGTGAACTGATTATGTTACAGTCGAATTTCGATTTCCCTGGTGTATTGGGTTGCCTATGGTTTGGATTCCTGAAAATAAGAGACTTCTGTTTTAGCTACTTTCTTAATTAATGGTTGATGGGTACCTTTGATGAGATTTTATGTATTGTTTCTGGTGTGGGTGATTTCGTTCAGGTCTCATTAGTTAATGCTTGGTCGTTTTCACGTTAGATGTTGGTCTCTTTGTCCGGTAGATGGCGTGTCATTCTGATTTTTTGTGTAGGTCTTGGGAGTATTTGTACAATTTTCGGAAGATGAACGTTCACTTTGGCCGGTTGATTTTGGCGGGTCAACACCAAAGGAAGCAGCTCATTTTGTAAGAAAATCGGGTTTTAGTTGGAGGACGTGTTCGTCGTTGTCGGTGGAAGGCGATCTGTTTTTGTCCAGATCCTCTGAGCAATATTGCGAATTCGAACGATTATTTCCCATCGATAGTGGCTTTTTGGAAAAGCACGCAGTCTCCAGAACTCATAGAGTAAAATTCAGATTCACAAGAAGCCATCCGATATTTTGGGTATGCAATTTCTTTATTTTGCACGTTTTTGGAGTTTCCGAAAAGATATTTTGTGCTTACAGGGGATATATTATTTAGGCTTACAGTTTTGGGCGTCCTTGACAGATATTGAAAATTTGGGCTGACATTTACGCCTTTGGTGGGAGTACTGCGATTTAGTGACCGTAGTGACTTCCAGTTCGCATGACGCATGCACAGGTTGGTCACTGTGACCAATTTAAAACCCTCGGAGTTGTACAATGAAATCGTGCCGATAATCAAAGTCTATATACAAGTTGGAAGAATTGAATCAAACAAAAATTTAAAAGCAAAGGTACGAATATATTCTAGTAATTCAAAGTTGTTCTTTGTTTAACCTTAATATATTGAACTTTTAATGTGTAACCAGCTAGTTGTTTTCTTGAGCCATTACCTACTGATATTAGGTTTTTCTCCCCTTCAAACTTTGGGATTGGTTCTCCATTGGATAAATAGCTACTTCTACAAATGTTTTTTTTTAATACCCACCACGTCTCCATTGAGATGTCCAGAGCATGAGTATGAGTAGGTCAAGCTGAGTTTATACATTGCTTTCTTATGAAAGCAACGGTTGGTATGGAAATTTGTCTGTGTTATGTCAGGTGTTAGGAACTTGTAAGTGGGTCACGAATCGGCAAGCGCATGACAAATGGTAAATCAAGTAGTGAAGAGAATGGTGAAGAAATGGACATGTAGTGAACGCCAGGACTGCTCAATACCGTTTTTAGAGGATAAGCTGCACTTTTTTCTTTGTTACATTCACACACCTCCCAAATTGAAGAATTGCGTCACTCTATAAATATGTTATTATAATAGGTGCGTTTAACTTCAAGGAAATAAAGAAAATGTTCTTGCAAATAAATTCAAAGCTAGATGGAAAAAAAGTTGGATAAAACATAGGGACTATAAGGAAATTAAGGGAGGAAAATTTTCAATTGAAACGAATTAACAGAAAACAAGATAAAAAGGGAGAATTGAGGATGAAGAGGAATCAAAAATAGAGGGAAATTCCAGGTGATAATGCAAAGGATTGTCTAAGGATGAAAGTAAATACTGAGATGGGTGTGAAGGAGATTAAAAGATTGGGAGAATTTGAAGATGGAAAAATGAGACCAATATTAGTAAAACTACGGACTTGAAACCAAAAAAGGCAAATGTTTAGACAAGCTAAAAACTTGAAGGGATCGAGGATATGGCTAAATGAACATTTCTCGAAAAGTACTCAAGAGAAAAGAAAGCCCTGATGCCTCATATGAAACAAGCAAGGCAACAAGGACAGAGAGCAGTATTAACAGGCAATAAACTACTGCTGGAAGGAAGAGAATATGGAGTGGAGTGCTTCAAAATTAAGAAAAAGCTGGAAGATGAAAAGCGAACAATAAGTGAACGCTCTAGGGTGCATAGGGGAATATGGAGAAGAGACATTGAATAGAAACGGCAAGAGAATGCTGACGTTTTGCGATAAAAATGATTTAATAATTAGGAATACTTTCTGAGAATAAAAAGATGAAAGACACATACAGTATGTGTCAAGCAAAGCGTGCGCATAGAATTTAACATAAGTGGGAAAGGTAACATTGAGCTATGCACAAGAGGAACAGAGACGCACGAAAAGATTTAAGAGTATGTGGTGGGATTCGCAATAAGTGGGAAATATTCTGCGATGCGCTCTGTCGAGCTTTAGTTGTCTGGCGACTAACAGACGGATTATCACGTTCATGTAACGGAAATGTCGATTCGTCAGTAAGAAAAATATTTGAAATTAAATTTTCATCAACGTTTACCCTTTCTTGGGAAAAAATGTTGTTTGTTTTCTGTATCTTGTAAGGCCGATACTCCTTCTTTTGTAAAATTTGACAGACAGATGCCTCGCTAACATCAAATTCATTAGTGAATGCACGGGATGACTGATGGAGAAGGTCGATTTTCAAAAGGAACAATAAATAGTTGACACATTGCATTGTGGCTATAATACCATTTAATAATGCGTATTTTTTCCTCCAACCTAAATGTGTTTCGATAGGCTGTTAGCTTTGAAAGCTATTTCCTCAGATGCGGAAATAGATCGGTCAAATTTTGAGACTAGGTCAGTTGCATCCACCCCTTCCAATGATGTCATGGAGGCACACTCTAACACAACGACAAAAAGACACTGACTATAAAGTGTCGCGGTGTGTAGCGGTCGGAATTTTGCGAACTTGTGATGGGAAGGGAAGATGTTGTTAAAAATTGCATTTCAAATATTCTTTTTACTGACGTTTCGGCATTTCCATTACATGAACGTCACAATCCATCTATTAGTCGTCAGGTAATCGACAGAGCGCATAGTAGAATACTTCCCACCACACATCATACCACTCATTGCGAACCCCACCACATGCTCTTAAATCGCTTTGTGTGTCTCTGTTGATCTTACGTCTAGCTCAATGTTACCTTTCTCACTAATGTTAAATCCTATATGCACGCTTTACTTGACGCATACTATATATGGCTGAAGAAAGATATTCCAAAACTTTGATAGACTATTTTGTATATATGTCAGAGCTTGATAAAAGTATTAGGTATATTAGAACAGAGATACAGGCAGAATTGTGGTCGCAACATGAACTGCTTATAGCAAATCTATATGTGAAAATAGTGAGAATGGATGATCCGAAAATATACAACAAAAGCAACATTAAAACGTGAGAAAGAAATACTTAGAAAGACAGAGGGTTTTTACCCTCAGGAAAAAATTGAGACTGGAATATGGATGAAAGGTGGAGAATTTTTAAGAACATTATATGCAAGCTATGGAGTAGTATATAAGCAAAATAACAGCTAAGAATACAAGAACTCCATGGTGTAATCATGATATTAAAAACCTGGCCAAGAGAAAGAAGGAAACATGGAAAATATATCAACTTGAAAGGAATGAACAAAGCTGAGTATATGGAGAAGCGAAATAAAGTAAAGGGGGCAGTTAGGGAATTAAAAGAGAAGTCTTGGAAGAGGTTTGGAGAAGAATTGAATGCAACATACAAGACAGATAATAGAAAGTTCTGGAATAGAATAATGTTTCTCAGAAAATCGAAATATACTGAGGATTGGAATAACCAAATAAAAGTAGAAACAAAAAAATTGAAATTGAAAATCTGGAGTGAGTAGTACGTAGAGAAGTTTAGATTGAAAAGGGAACCGTAAACCAACAAAGAGAAGGGAATGATATGGAGGGCAATTTAGAGGAAATAACCGGAAACACGTGGTTATTGGGTATCTGCAACGAGGCTATAAAAAAGAAGTTATATCAGTTGAATGGAAGATGAACCTCATACTACCTATATACAAAGTTCAAACCAGTTGTGATAACTCTAGAGTAATGTGCTTAGCAGCAGTGTGTTTCAGACTATATTGTAAAATAATAGAAAAAAGACTGAGATTAAAAGTGGAAGCAAAATTGGAAGAGGAGCAGGCGACTTTCAGACCAAACAGACAAACAAACGAGAATACATTAAAGAAAAATGGTTAGGAGCATGCAATAAAATAAATTAATCAAAAGGAAAGTTATGTTACAATGAAATTTAAAAACTAAACCGTTATAAAAATAAGAAGAAGACTACAGCTATAACAGAAAGTAATAAAAATATAACTCTGATAATGAAAAAACTGATTTTCAAAAAACATTTCGAAAAAATGTGTTCGAACGAAGAGCATGGAATTCATTTGCAGCCAAGTGGCATTGTATGATATCTCATTGCTAATCCAAATACAAGAGGTTTGTATCATCATTCCTTGCATTTGCTGTCGATATCTTTGTGTTGTAAAGTAATAATGCATTAAATTGAAGAAAGTAGGATAATAATTTAACAACCATAAGAAAAAAATAACAAAAATGTACAAACTTGAAAAATAATCACAGTAAAAGAATTTCCGAGCGGTTGCTGCGTCACTGCTGCGCGCATTTATTAACGTTTTGCAGACCGTGGCAGGCTGCATCCTCGGAACTAATTGATGACGTTTGACAGACTGTTGCAGACACGTCCAGCAGTGACGTGGCAACCACTGGGAAGTCTAGTATTTGCAACTATACAGTGTTTTGCATGCTGGTTACTTAATATAATGAAAAAAAATGCAACACATACAGTTTCATCACAAATCACAATTTATTTTCGATGAACTTAGAATGGTTAGAAACTAGAAAATATTATTTATATGAGTTTGATGAACGTGTTCATGGAAGAGTAAATTGTGCGTTAAAATACTAACCAGGACAGAAGAATTTATTTATTTATTTTATTATTGTTTGTTGTGGTAATACATCACAAAAGGTGAAAATTCAGTTATAATAGCTGCTCTTCCATTCCCACCTGTCTTTCACAACAAATTTTTCAAATTCCAATTTTCTTATCATGCTTCTGTTGCCCGAATTTCGAAGTTATCTAATGTTGCAGCTTTTATGTCCATTTTTAAGCCATAAAATACCAATTTAACGTTGTGAATAAAATTTATATTATTATTTATTAATTCTGCATATTCCTCAGAACTGATGTCTATTAACCATAATAGAAAAGCCAGAGCAAAGTTAAAATTGGATATGTCCTATTGGCAGTCGTCTGCCCTCGCCCTTCCTCATACTCTTCCCACAGAGCTATATTTCGACCAGTTCCTGATACTCTGGAAAACATTTTCGATGATGTAGATACAATACCTCAATATGAATTGATGATGTTCATGTATAATATGACCCTGGTAACCATGAACCTAAACTTTTCACCCAGTTTAAGTTAAATGATTTAGTCAGGAACTTAAACCTTCCTAAGGATACAGCAAAAGTTTTAGGTTCGGAGCAGAGTTCATTCTATGTTCCAAGGTGAACTTGTTTATTGTAGTGATGTTCCGGGCCTTATAGCACGTTTCAAAATCCAATACAAACCTGATGAAAACGATGAAAGGCGTAACAAAAATGAGAAATTTTGCTTTGATCCTTAATAAACTCATATTCAGACCACAAATGGATACTTTGCGGCGATCTGAAGTAAAATTGTATGACAAATTTAACCTTTAAATTGTCTAATTGGTCTAAAATTTAATGTATTTGTCTAAACAAGTAATTCTCTAAAATTACCTACAATTGTACTAAAAAAGGTCATAATATAATTGAATGTCGTATGAAAGTCCCAAGGAGCTTATAATATTCTAGAGAGCTATTAATTAGCAAAAAACAAATTTATCCTTATATTTGTCTAAATTGATCTAAAATTAAATGTAGTTTTCGTAGCAAAAAGTTGTGGAAAAGAATTTTTTATGTAATCATTGTTTTGGGTCATTGTCTCCATTAAATTCAAATGATCTAATTTTATTTTGTCTTCGTTTTTTAATAAATTACCAGAAAATTTAAAATACTTTGACATTATGCAAAAACGTGTAAAGAAATTTGACAAAAATTGTTTGAAATTGGTATAAAATTGCCTAAGGAAGGAAATTAGTACCTGTTATTTTGTCTTAATTTCTTACGGAAGTCTTCGAGAGCCTGACTGAAGATCATTTATATGTTGCTTGGTCAACAGAGTCGGCACACGAAATTCGCGTGTTTCCTTTGTGAATTGGGCACTCGAGATAAAAGACATTAGATTCTGGAGTCAAAAATATTAAAAGAGAAAATCTGGTGGATCCAAATAAGTGTTACTTCTTCCACTTCATGTAAAATTAGGTCTTATGAAGCAATTTGTCAAGGCGTTATAAAAAGAAGGAAAATGTTTCAAATACCTCTGTGACGAGTTTTCGGGTTTATTCAAAGTAAAACTGAAGGAAAGTGTGTGTGTTGGATCAGACATCAGGAAACTGATGTAAGATGAAAATTTTGAGACTAAAGAATAAATTTACATGTCAAAAACAAAGATTACCAAACGATCTGTTTTATTAACAAATATTTCAAATAGTGACATAATAAACTAAACAAGATATGCCTCATATATTTATTAAACGCAGGACTTCACTGTAATTTTTGTGTTAAAAATCGACATTCATTAAAATTTTCCTAATACTGCCCTGAAAAGAGGAACTTTCCGACTTTCAACGCAACAAAAGCAAACTCTCACAAAGTGGTATTTAAGATAGTTTATTAACAATTAGCTTACAAAACGGTCCGCATCGTTCATAATTACCGTGCTTAAGACCTTGACAAATGTGATATTTATAGGGATACTTGTTTTTTAAAGAAAGCGTGCTGTTGATTTGGTGATGCCAAACCTTTTTTTTAATCATACTGTCAGTTAGGGCTCCCCATACAAGAATTTTGAAAACATGATACAGTGTTTTGCGCACATATTTGGTTTAATTACAAAAAAAAATTAACAAAGCATTGACTCACGCGGTGTGTGTAAATTATAAATTTATATGGAATATGACCTGACTACCAAATAGCACTCAGCTAGCCATAACCATATCCATTAAGGCCGCACTACATACTCGATGTTGTTATTTTAGATGGCTTGCAGGCATTGTCATATTTTTATTTTGCTCAGATGTGAACTTTCTACATTCACTTTGAAATTGTGCGATTATCTATCGACTTATGAAGTTCCTATAACAACGCCGATGGTGAATGGGCAGGTTTTTTTTTTTGGTATCGAGAAATTGCTTCCGAACAAATAACTTTTCGCCAGTCTCTTATTACATTTAACGGTATAATAAATGAAGTTGGTTGAATTGAAGAAATGAGGTTGAGGTTTAACGCTTGGTACTCATTTTTATAACTTTCTTCACATTTCTTCGCAATTTTTACTTCACTTTTCTTTTTTGTTAATAAGTTTTTGAATAATATTTGTTAGGAAACCGTTGTTGGTGGCAATCTGCTTTAATATATTTCTTTCCTTTTGATAGATTGACTTGTTAAGTGATAAACTATAAAGTCTATGGATTAAGCTATTGAATGTAGCTATTTTTTGGGCATAGTCACCACTATTCTGGAACGATATCTGTGCATGTGAGTTTTCTGTAAATGTCGACATGTGATTTGTTAGTCTGATTTTTGAGATATTTAAGTCTAGCAAAATGAGTTTTATTTTGTCCTATTTCGAGATTGAATTAAAGTTTTGACTATAGAGTATTAAATAATTATTACAATTTATTAGTCAAGTTGTGTTGTGTCGCCAGACCAAATGCAAAAAAATATCATCGACATAACGAATACAAGTAATTATGTGTTTTCTGAAAAGGTTGCCATTATTAAGAATATGTTCCATTTCAATATGGTTTAGGAAAATA
>JAWQRI010000007.1:0-15570 GCA_033557385.1 Temnoplectron lewisense
CTTTGTACACACCGCCCGTCGCTTCAACCGATTGAGTTAAGCAACAAGTGTTGAACGAGTTGTTTTACTTAGAGGATGAAGAAGTCGTAACACGGTATCCGTAGGTGAACCTGCGGATGGATCATTAAGAATCTCTACCTTTTGGTATTGTTGATTATTATTCATTACTTAATTTAACTTGGTTACTAAATTGTAATTTTCAATAAAGTTACGATCCCGAATAACTTGATAATGACCCCGTAAAAAGACATTGAAATCTGTCCGACTGTAATATGATTATTGAGCCGTAAATAGAGTATTGTTGTATTAAAACGTAACACATTGTGTCAATGATCATATAGACAACACACTGAATTTAAGCATATTAGTAAGTGTAGGAACATAAAGCAATACGAGAGGAATGGTAACGGCGAGTGAACTTCCTTAGGTGTTATGTGTAAGCAACGTTCAAAGTCGTTGCTGATTGCAGGTGGATGTCTGCTAAACACAACTACGCGTCATAATCGATAGCGAACAAGTACTGTGAAGGAAAGTTAGTAGCATTTTCATGCAAGTATGAAAGGATCGTATATTAAAAGGTGTCGACTTAAGATACCTCCCGTCTTGAAACACGGACTAAGGAGTTGGAAAGGAATAATTTTCAGTAGCTCCCACGAGCTGCGGTATTCGTTTTCAGACCCGAAAGGTTGTGATCTATGCTAGATAATGTTGAATCTGCAGGAAACTGCAGTGGAGGACATAGTTGATACTGACGTGCAAATCGTTCATTCAATTTAGCATAGGGGCGAAAGACTAATCGAACAACCTGGTAGCTGGTTGCATTCGAAGTTTCTCTCAGGATAGCGTGCGGATTAAAGTTGAAACTGGTAAAGAGGATGTATAGGGAATCGTGGGAAATCTTTCCTGCCTCCATTAACAAACTGTAACAGTTTCTAATTAGTCTGTTTAGTGGGCTCGTTTTGGTAAGCAGAACTGGCGATAAGGGATGCTCTTCAAGTAATGTTAAGGTGATTAATTGGGTTATCTGTCGACCACAAAAAGTATTGCCTCATTTAGACAGTCGGACGGTTGCCATGGAAGTTGGAATCCGCTAAGGAGTGTGTAATAACTCACCTACCGAATGGGGTTGTCTTGAAAATGGAAGTTAAATATACCTAACCTATACATTACTGATTAAGTAGAATGCAAGATAGATGACGTATAATACAGTGATGTTTTATCTATCTATCAGATCTTGGTACTAGTAATGAGAATAGAAATATGTGCTAATGGGATTATGGTTCCTCTTGAATCTACGTGAAAAGAGAATGAGTCGGTAGTAATTACAAATATGATTAAACACAAGGTGGTTATCGGAAACGATAGAGTATTTACCTAATCAGCAGTTGTTTGGTGCAGTCGTGCACTATAATCCATTTCGAGTGAATTACGTTATGTATAGATCTTGAGGGTCGAAGGCAGCTGCTGAAGGTATCAACAAAATGCTCCTTAACTATCTTCTCGTACAGATATCTGCATCAGGTGTCCATTGTTTGAAGCAATAGCGTGTTCTGTAAGATCTCTTTGGGAAGTCGGCAAAATTGATCTGTAACTTTGGAAAATAGATTGGCTCGATATGTTCCCTGTGGACAAATCGAACTGGTGTAGACTTAGGGAATCTAACTGTTTAATTAAAACACAGCAAGTTGATGCATCTTGATGTAAACAACTTGTTATTTCTGCCCAGTGCTCTGAATGTTATGTGTGTGAAAATGCTTTAAGCGCGGGTAAACGGCGGGAGTAACTACTAGAAGAAATTTTAGGAATCTATGTTGGGGGGAAATATATACGTAGCCACTAAATAAAACGTCCCAACATGCGAAACGTTCCGCGCATGAATGGATTAATGAGATTCCTACTGTCCTAAGGGTATTGAAATGAACTTACAGCCAAGGGAACGGGCTTGGTATAATAAGCGGGGAAACAAACTGTACCGAAGACCCCGCTGAGCTTGACTCTATTTTAATAATGTATGATGTTGGGAAAGGTGTCCAAGCTCAGCGGCTCGCGCTTGCGCACAGTTGAGGAGAGTAAGATGAAGAATAATATTAAACAGAAATTGATACTCGCCAGAATGATAAATAGTCCGCGTTGCATTTTCTCTCAAGAACATATTATATATTCTCAGTTCCGCATGAAAATGTTATTCCAACATTGAGTGGAATAGAATCGTCATTTCGTTACAGAAGGCGGTTTGAAAGGTGAGGCTATATTCACTGACGTCTCAACTAAAACAATGCAAGACACTTAACGATCATACATCATTCGCTTTATACTGAAAGTTCAAAATAAAATTTACTTATAAACACAAATTTGTTTGACAATTTTTTGAATGTTTCGTACCGGTTAAATGGAAGTATTGGTAATACTTTCGCAAGCGAGTATTGAACAACCGCTATAGTCCAAGCAACTAATTGGGGAATTGGAGTAAATCTTGATTCCTTCTCTTGATGTTGACCGCGTAAGCGCAACGTAAAGTTGGCCCGGTTTAGTAAAGGACTGTTGACACTCCGCGTATAAGAAGACTTCTTCTGCACTTTGACCTTGACTTTTGTGTACAGTCATAGCAAAACCTAATCGGACTGGGAACTGAACAATAGAAGCGTGGGCTGGTAATCCATTCGTTTTGGTTGATGTGCACAGTACTTTTGGAATTATGACCTGTTGGCCTACTCTGCTACCGTAGAGAAACTCTGCTGTGAGGCAGTTTCCATCAACCGATATAAGTCGTAACCGCGTGCCATTGTTCAAGTGGTTCTTAGTACAGAGGTTGCTCGTGACCATGATAATACAACCTGCTTTCATTATCAGAGTCGGTGGCGGTAGCTGCGGCATTTTCCATTCTTCATATTCTTCTTGTGACGTGAATATATTATTCGTTGCATACGGATCCGCGCTGTAGTGGAGTTGGCTGCTACAGATAATAGGATCACCTGGCCATTGTGTCAGGACTTCAGCATTGATCGTCGACGCGGCATAATTTGTACCACAGAGAATTAATCGATTAACAGAAGCATCCATGCGACACTCCTGTATAAAGTCGATCACTAATTTGGACCTGTTCCCGGCCAATGGTAGGTCGAATTGTCCTGTATTAAATCTCATGCCATTCAATTCGTCTTGCCATATGGGATCCGTATACCTCTGGATTGACATTAACTCTACCTTCAAAGCATCTTTTAACGAAGAAGCCATTAGAGATGAACTACCAGCAGCCAGCGGTTTATGTTCCTTCTCAATCGGCTGTAGCTGCGCATAATCACCTGCGAAAATAGTTATTCGACCGCCGAATGGTTTATCCGCTATCCCAACGGCGCGGAGCCGCGCATCGATTAGATCAATGTGCGTCTTCGTTAGCATACTACATTCGTCCACCACCACAATATCGCTCCGCCTCACGTCATCACAACAAAACCGTGCCGAAGACGTATCCTCGGAATCATGCGGGAATTGAAAAGCATAATGGCACGTCATGCCCCTATTATATTGGGATGCGGCGACTCCAGTATATGCGGATACCACGGCAGGTATTCTATATCGGGAAGCGTGATAAAGGATATACCTGAGCAGCCATGTCTTTCCAGTACCTGCTTTACCCAACAAAACGAGCGGCTGCCTCTTATCACTTTTAAGGGATGACAACACAAAGTCACAAATGGATTGTTGTTGCTCTGTGGGCTCGCCACATGGTGGCATTAATATCTGAGCGGTGATATTATCATGATAAGCATCCCGTACGGGAATCCATTTCCGATGTGATGTCAGCACATTTGTAATTTGGTTGATATCCCTGAAAATGGCGGACAAACTTATTGATGATTCCAAGCGCTCTTCCTTTAGCATCTGTCGCAGAGCGGTACCGGACAACCAGCTCATTGTGTTCAAAAAAATTGCACATACATTGGCCAAGCCACTGGCGGGGGTTGTTTGCAGCGACTTGCGGATCTCAATCTCTAGGTTATCACAGTATTGATAGAGTCCGAATGACCGCGCTGCTTCCACATACGTCTCGACTCTGTTTCCGTTACAATTGATATAATAATCACTGAGTGACGTGACGTTGCCTCGATTGCACATCAACAAATACAATGCGTGCGATTCTGCCCCACTCACGTACGAATAGCCGATTTGCGAAATCGACTTGACGACATTACGTGTGCGAGCAATCCATTTTCCTTTGTCAAAAATAGCTACACTGCCGACGTTGCCATAGGCGATTCTCGAAGCTGGTGGTAACGTTGAATTGAACTTGAGATATTCCAGAAATCGCGTAGAGCTGACGTCGAACGGCAGTACTGTAACAGAATGACTTATATCATACCGAGATATCCCTTGCAGTGATAACGCCGCATGAATAGGGTTGATTTCGCGTTCTGCACGATACGTGTCGATACCGTCTGCAATGTTCCTCGTTGACACTTCGCGATCTCCTTTAAGAATATACTTATGGAGGTAGTGCACAAATCGTCCAGGCGTCGTGACTTCAACATTAATGTGACACCTTAGGCGCTTCAACAATGTTAAGTTGTGTGGCACAATCATGGAGCCGTCGATTTGCACCTGGCGACCGCTGCAACCAACCGTGACTTGTGCAGAGATAGGTGACCGACGATAAAAGACCTTCATGTCGGTAATGACAGTATTCTCGCTTATGTCGTAAGGATAACCATATTTGCATTTTGGCTGATTGGGAAAGAGACAGTAAGATTCTCCGATACGGTGGGGTCCATGTATCATCCAGTTGATAACGGCATCATACCCTTCCTCGTCTTGGTTCTTATCCGGGAGTACTGCTGAAACGTAACGATCGACTTCCTCAGCCGTGCCAAATCGACCTCGGTCACGGGGAATTAGCAATATGTGCGCGTGGGGAAGGCCTCGACGTTGCAACTCCGTTGTCCGTATGTGGGCATGTACAGGCCCGAATAGTTCTTCGTCGTAAATTATGTTCATCAGACGATCCAGGCGATCCTGGAAAACGATTGTTAACACTTGCGGAATATCTTCCCATCTCTTTACCTCATAGTACTGCATCGCCTTCGTTATTTCCGGCCACTGAATATTAGTGGTCATGGTTACGAACAACTTAGGTTCTCCCAGAGCTCGCGAAACTGCCAATGAGTCTGATAGACGCTTTGACTGTTGATGGTGCGTGTTTTCCATGCCTGCGCAAAGTCGCTTAGCCAGAGCGGATTCAGAATCCGCGCGGTCTGTGACTGACGAAACCTTCTTTTTTTTGCGACCTATAGATGCCATAATGTTCGCCTTCCCTGGCCCGAATCGTATTTGCGCCAAGCGGAAGTCTTCGATTATGTAGGCCGCAAGAATCAGAAACAACTGGCCTAACTTCCCGCTGGAAACGAAACGACATTTCAGACCAAAACGTGACTGCGTCAAGTAGCGGTAGAATTCTCGGGGGGACAAATCACGTCGGCCACCTACAACCCGCTTCAGCTTACGATGAATTCCACGACCTCGGCCTTTATGAAACCCAATGAATCCGTGGGGGAAAAGAACGGGAAACATCAGAGTCTCAACGTATCCGGATGTGAGAGGGACATATAAAGGTGTCGAGGCCTCGGCACGCAGCACAATAAAGGCGTGTGTTGTTTCGATCGTTTGCGGGTCACTAACGTAAGCAATTTGGGTGGGACTCACCGAATTCGGCTTATCATAATTTTGAATTCGTTTCTGTTTCCAGTCGCGAAGTTCTGGGAAAACGATTGTCCCTTCACGGTGAAGCGACCCGTTGCGTTGACTGAATGCAACTTGAAGAGGATGCTTCGCGATTTCCGCAATAATTGCTTGGAACTCGTCGTCGCAGTCAACCGGCGTTGTCGGAGTATCGTTGAAAGAGAGATATCCGCCACTGATACCACCTTGACATTCTTGCGCGGCAAACAACCTCAGTTCGCCTTTGGTCTCAACCAGGTTCATGTTTGTTGAACTCTTGTGACGTATTTGAGGATGAGCAGGACTTACCTTAAAATTGAATAATCTTAACTTGTCTCGCTGTATCTCATTTCCGTTGGTTTTGACCAGGAGCTCCGCTAGATACTCGTCGCTCAAGGGTAATGGCAGAGGTTCAGCAATTGCAGCATCAAGACATATCGGGCACCGGATTCCCCTTTCCTGCATTGTTGTCCAATACTGTCGTTGGTTACGACCCCACAGTAGACTTGCGCATAAAGAACAGATGGCAGCCGTAAACTGAATAGGATTGCTATCAAAGTACAGCTTAAAACCATCGATCAATAGAAACTGGAAAAAGTGCAATAACATTGCTGTTAGTTGCTTGCGTGTGGACGTTGACAGTGACCTCATCACAATCCTGTTCATCGTGCCGGTTACGGGGTTGTACTGGACAACACAGTCTGGCTCTTCGTTTTCCCACGAAACATCAACAATACGGGGTGACGTATCCGGGAATGACCTGCGTCCGTAACTTGGGTGTTGCTTGTAGCAGTCATACATCCACCGCCAATACAGTACCCGCTCGCGCAATGCGGGAGCACGTGACAAATCATACCACTCGCCCATAACCATTTTCGCTTGCACGACGTTGAGTCCGCTCCGCTCGATTAAGCGATATGATCGTTTAGGTAGCTGCCTTAGTGAGCTGATGGACACGACCTTCCACGGCTGCGTTGCGCATATTCCAGTGGTAGACACTGTTCTCAGGTGCTGACTTAGAAAGCACAGATGTTCTTCCTTAACCATGCTGGATGTTAGCAACTCCGAAAATTTTAATTCTGAATTACTCAGAGTGGGGATTACAATTCACAACAAAAATTTTAACTAAATTTCCGATTCAACTGTCTGCATATATATTGCATTGTCAGTTGACATTAACGGATACGATTTCGGTTGTAACAAAATATCTGTTGAACAAGAGTTCAGACTCTATAGTGAAAGAGAATTCATCAGTCAGAGGTAGATGACTCGGAGCTGCTGCTACTCGTATGTGACGAAGTATCGCTCGTATCATCCGCATTGGTACGTTTCCGATACTCGTCATGAACATCCATTATGGCATTCAACTTCGCATGCACATCCGAGGTTATTTCCGCTGCTTCATAGTATGGTTTTACCTCCACGACGACGTAACGTTTACCATACGGTGGGTTAGGCGACACTCGGAGGAAAAAAACATATGGCCGCATCAGTAAGCAGTCTTTTAGATACGCTTTTCGTACATCATCGGTCTGTAATTTTGCAAACGAATCCGCACTCATGGCCTTCAGAGCGGCCATGCCATCGTTGAATAGAACAACTGAAATGGCATTCACCGAGTCAGTTATCTCGACAGCAACCCGATAGTTAACTACCTTTTTCTTGCCCATCAGCGATTCGTAGAACCCTTTCTTGGCATTCACTGCACTGCCGTCAATAAGGATTGACGCGCAGTAACCGCGAACACGAAACAGACCGGAATGGGAATTCGATTTGCCGCTTATCTCGCCAATCGTAGCATCCTGCGCCGCGTCTAGCTGGGGCGGACGCTCTAGTATCGGAGCCTTTAACTCAAGCTCTTGAGGCATCAATGCCGCGTTACCATTGATACGCCAGCGTAACGGTCCCTGCTGGCAGGTAACATTGTTGAACTGGTACCAACGACCGAGTTCAATCTTTTTTGTGAGATGTGAACATTCGGCCTCGGTCCCCCAAAGGTTCAGCCACGCTTTAACTCCCCTTTTATCGGCCACTTCATAGGATGCAGATGTGCGGTTGCCATTGGCTAATGCTCGGGAAGCGCACAGAGACACGACAAAAACGCTTAGAGTATCAACGCGTTTTCCGGAAGGCAAGTGCTGGAACGATTTCATTCTCAAATGATTTGTCAGACGACGATAATACACACCGCCAAAAAAACAAATTATTCGCTGTTGTGTCTTACATAAATGAGTTTTTTTTCGAGCCAGTGTTCTCATGATTCCACTAATCAACGCTGACAATTTAAGCAAGTTCACTGTCGACGAATTTGGTGAAATAGTCCTTGAAGGTGTCGATGTAGAGCAGTGCGTCTACGTCGGTCCTCTGACTGCAAAGGAGGAATGTAGCAATTCCAACCTGGAACTTGATGGTGCGGTAGAAACGATGCGAGTGACATTCAAAGTTAGCGCCGACGCTGTCACCGTTATATCGGAAAAACTTTCGGCCAACATCAATCCCAATCAATATTATCTGGCATTGGTCCAAATAACGAATGTCGAGGATAATATCGTGATGATTGTAGAGTGGTTGACAGTCATCGCAGACCAGGAGGCCGCAGGCATATATCAATTTTACGCTTCTGAAATGAAACCGGTATAGCGATGCGTTGTATCTCCTGGAATTATCCTAATAGGATGCATTATTTTTCGCTAAATGGACTTAACGCGTGACATAGATATCGACATCTCATTCCTTTTCGCTGTCGTATGACATCTAATCTTAACGAAAACCGAAGGACTGATACAAGACGTAGGGGTTGGTCAGAGAAACGTATTGTATTCAATTGCCGCCTGTGATCGATATTCAGAGATCCGCTGTTTCAAATTGGAGTGCTCTGTTAATGTTCCCAACAGTAGAGATATTGGCAGTCGGGGGAATACGATCGTGTGTGAGATGGACGTTACCAACTAACGCTCATTACTTGAAACACTAAAATAGGACTTGTGTTATCCAATGGTTCAAGATAGCAGGAAAAAAACCTCGTTGTGTCTATGACGGCAATCGTCAAGGTTCTGAGGGACAAAACATAAGTTTTTTAAGGTCATCATCATGGCTTATCATTCCGTACTATGTCTCGAAATGATGATGAAACGTCATAGTGATGTTGTCTGTTTCGTTCGATCTAGTCCGGTAGATGTTCTTCATTCATTAGTATGCCGCTACGGTTGTCATATGATGATCAAGCATCAGCCATGGATCAGAACAGCGTTTCCAAATTTCTCTGTGGATACAGAGAAGACGATAGAAAGGTATTTTGTTTGCGTGACAAACAACCTTATACTGGTTACACGATTTCCACTCCACGTTATTCAAACTGAATCGCTTCACGAAGAACTCGTATTGTGCCATCAGAATCAAGAGAGATGCCGACGGGTGATACCAGTAGAATTAATAAGGAAATGAGTATATCGGCTGGACGATAGGACAGAAGAATGGAGTCTCTAAACTTTAGTAGTTATTGACTCCGTGATTTACTACTGTACGGTTCATTTTATGACACAAGCGGTTACAATGAGCAGCTACTATCATTAAACGCAGATTTGCATTCTCCCACTACTGCTCCTGTCACAGCACGCACCTACCGGATTTGCAAATTGTTACCGTTTACAATTAATACCTTGCAACGATATCATGTACGACTACTAATAACAACAGTAACAGACGTTTTGATAGTCAATGTCGTATATGGGACAACCATACGCACTTCTCCATAGCTCCTGCAATAGACTGTGATAGGCTTCATGTCATTGGGGTATTGCGTTTCAACGTCTAACTCTGGGCTGTGGCAGCTTGAAAAATAGCTTGTTGCGTCTCAGCAGTTACGTAAACGTTTGTCCGGAGACGTAACAGTCTTTTTTTGTAACCCAGACGCTGACAATAAAGCTAAACGTCCTTGTGTCAAGAACAATGATTTCGAATCATATTGTTGGGGAAATGCTGCATGACACGGCTGAAACGTAAGCGAAATGAACGTAGTCGTTACATGTGACAAGCGGTAGCTAAGTAATTCGAAGGGAATCGCATCGAATGGTTCTCAGCTCAAGTTCATGGTGTCGGAATACTGTCCCATTACTGCTCCTGTCACAGCAGGCAACTACCGGATTTGCAAATTGTTACCGTTTACAGCTAATAACGTGAAACGATATCATGTACGGCTACTAATCGCAACAGCAACAGACGTATAGATAGTCAATGTCGTAGATGGGACAACCATAAGCACTTCTCCATAGCTCTTGGAATAGACTGAGATAGGCTTCATGTCATTGGGGTATTGCGTTTCAACGTCTAACTCTGGGCTGTGGCAGCTTGAAAAATAGCTTGTTGCGTCTCAGCAGTTACGTAAACGTTTGTCAGGAGACGTAACAGTCTTTTTTTGTAACCCAGACGCTGACAATAAACCTAAACGTCCTTGTGTCAAGAACAATGATTTCGAATCATATTGTTGGGGAAATGCTGCATTACACGGCTGAAACGTAAGCGAAATTAACGTTATCGTTACAGGTGACAAGCGGTAGCTAAGTAATTCGAAGGGAATCGCATCGAATCGTTCTCAGCCCAAGTTCATGGTGTCGGAATACAGTAAAGGATGGAAGCGGCACGTTCTATACGTATCCGTCCCGAAGTTGATAACAATATCTTTTATCGCTGTTACGATGTCCCACATCAGCCAAACAATGACAAGTGGTCAACCACGCGAATCGGTGATGAGGTACTCAGCAACAAACAATAGGTTGCGTTCTAGGAACTCTCAGCTGATTAAAGATATGAAAATATCCCCCACCTGGCATGTATTGAGTGATCAGAAGATTGTTCTTCTCCAACTGTCGGAGATTGAGTATAACTTCATCATAATCGATAGCCAAGAGTCTTTCACACTTTGCCGGAAGGACAATGAGTAAGAGACTCAACACAAGAGCCATGCCTCGACGGCTCACTTCCACAAGGAAAGGGAGCCAGGCACCTTACAGGAGAGCCGACGGTACTTGAGAAAATGCCAATTTGACATTCAAGCAAGAACCTTCAAAGGACGGACGCGCTTTCTTTTATGCCTCTTCTTCAATGGAGTAGCTTGCGTCACCGGATACCCCAACAAAATCAGAAATCACTCAGCAGCGCGCTAGACCAAAACCGAACTCCCAGACTAAGCGGGCTTGGCTATTATATTACCTATACCAATGATATTGGAAATGTGTCAGGAGTTGGGCGCCACACACAAGTAATACCATTGATAATAGCAATTAGATAGCCAAGCTACACCACTGTGCTTAGATCCGAAAGTACGATCCCAATCATAGAGATTTGCCTTCGCGAGTAATCACCAATAATGATAGAATACCAAGTAAACTACACCACCTCGGAAGGTAACGTCAGCAAAACGCCGAAACAACGGGGACCATCGCCTTAAGCGCGCTATGGACAACAGTAGAAGACGAACTTCTTTGACTCTTGGGGCCCTTATGCGTACGATACAATGAGAGGTGAAGAACATCTTTACCGGTAGCTAAGCAACCTGTAAAGGCGCCCTTTGCTCATCCACCAATAAGTTTGATCGACAATTCTCCTTATAACGCAAGCACAGGTACCCTGTGAGACATAGTAGTAACAACTAATACCGCAGCCCAATGAATCTCAAAGGGGGTCGCGAGCAGGTCACAAATTGTCAGCTGCTTGGGGGGGTGTTTCTACGTTAGGGAACGTGTAGAGAAAGTTGGTTAATCGACCTTCCATTGACAACCACCTCCCAATTGACCCCCGAAGAAGTCTCAAGTTTGGTTGTTGTCGTTCGGAAGGTCGACTGTTTCAAAATTTTAAATTAAAATGGCCACACGGGAGAAAGACAAAACGTGTGGACAGATTGGACAAAAAGGTAAAATTTTAAACTTTTTTGGGGGAAACGATACCCAAAAATAAATTAAGGTCGAATCTCAATTGACAATTTAAAATTTTGGAATCACCCAACAGCAAATGATAATACAAACAGAGAAAGAACACCCCCCCCCCAACCTGAAAAGCATTAATATCATAAGAACCACTTTTTATATACAAAAACGGCTACTGGATGATATAAACGCTCTCCGCAAACCCGCAAAACTTAATCACAGTCACTTAACCAGGACTTGGAAGACACCAATCATCATCAACCACGTTCACGAAGGCGCGCAAAGCTTGCATGGGCATTGCACATGTAAGTTTCGCTTAGTTTATGGGACCCGTTATCACTCAAAGTTCTCTAATAAGACCAAAAGCCTAATACAATTGGTCGCCAGCTGTCAGTCGTTACTTGCTCGACAGCTATCACATTGATTTATTATTGGAAACGAAGAATGGAGCTCAAAAACATGAAACGGGTTTAAAATCCCCATCACGATTATAATTAAAAATAAAATTTCTGAGGGGTTTTGTTTAAAAAAGCCCTACACCATTACTAATATTAGTAACCTAAAAAGTCTTTTGATTACTATATAAAGTGATAAGCTAACATAAAGATATACTACCACTACCAATAAAGACTATCTAAACATTCTAGTGTTCTAATACTACGATATGCAAGTGGAAAAGCAATGTAACCACTATGAAATCAGCTAGGAATGTGAATTATTACAGTAAGTCGCCTGATCAGTACTGTAAAAAGCAAGGTAAGATCACAGAATGAACTTATTACTGTATGTAACACTCTTTAGATCTATGAAATATAATAAAGATGTAACACCCCCAGCAACATTGTCATTCCAAATAGGCCCACAGGAGGGGTTTTGTTAACAAAATCACTGCAGCAATACTAATATTATTATCCAGTCAGGCATTTTGATTGCTATATAGCAGTATTAGCTAACCAAAAGGTATACTAACACTACCCATAAAGACTATCGGAACATTCTAGTGTTCTAATACTATGATATGCAATTCGAAAATTAATGGAATCCCTATGGAATCAGCATGAAATGTGAATTATTTCAGTAAGTCGCATGATCAGTACTGTAAAAAGCAAGCTAAGATCACAGAATGAACTTAGTAGTGTCTGTAACACTCTTTAGATCTATGAAATATCATAAAGATGTAACTTCCCCATCACCATTGTCATTCCAAATAGGCCCACAGGAGGGGTTTTGTTAACAAAATATCTGCAGCAATACTAATATAATTGGCCAGTGTGGCATTTGGATTGCTATATAACAGTATAAGCTAACCAAAAGGTATACTAACACTACCCATAAAGACTATCAGAACATTCTAGTGTTCTAATACTATGATATGCAATTCGCAAAGTAGTGCAATCCCTATGGAATCAGCATGAAATGTGAATTATTTCAGTAAGTCGCTTGATCAGTACTGTAAAAAGCAAGCTAAGATCACAGAATGAACTTAGTAGTGTCTGTAACACTCTTTAGATCTATGCAATATCATAAAGATGTAACTTCCCCATCACCATTGTCCTTCCAAATAGGCCCACAGGAGGGACTTTGTTAACAAAATCACTGCAGCAATACTAATATCATTGGCCAGTGTGGCATTTGGATTGCTATATAACAGTATAAGCTAACCAAAAGGTATACTAACATTACCCATAAAGACTATCGGAATATTCTAGTGTTCTAATACTACGATATGCAATTCGTAGAGTAGTGCAATCCCTATAAAATCAGCATGAAATGTGAATTATTTCACTAAGTCGCATGATCAGTACTGTAAAAAGCAAGCTAAGATCACATAATGAACTTAGTAGTGTATGTAACACTCTTTAGATCAATGCAAAATAATAACGATGTAACACCCCCAGCAACATTGTCATTCAAAATAGGTCCACAGGCGGGGTTTTGTTAACAAAATAACTCCAGCATTACTAATATTATGAGCCAGTAAGGCATTTTGATTGCTATATAACAGTATAAGCTAACCAAAAAGTATACTAACACTACCCATAATGACTATCGGAACATTCTAGTGTTCTAATACTACGATATGCAATTAGCAGAGTAGTGCAATCCCTATGAAATCAGCATGAAATGTGAATTATTTCAGTAAGACGCATGATCAGTACTGTAAAAAGCAAGCTAAGATCACATAATGAACTTAGTACTGTATGTAACACTCTTTAGATCTGTGAAAAATAATAACGATGTAACACCCCCAGCAACCTTGTCATTCAAAATAGGCCCACAGGAGGGATTTTATTAACAAAATAACTCCAACAATACTAATATTATTAGCCAGTAAGGCATTTTGATTGCTATATAACAGTATAAGCTAACCAAAAGGTATACTAACACTACCCATAATGACTATCGGAACATTATAGTGTTCTAATACTACGATATGCAATTCGCAGAGTAGTGCAATCCCTATGAAATCAGCATGAAATGTGAATTATTTCAGTAAGTCGCATGATCAGTACTGTAAAAAGAAAGCTAAGATCACAGAATGAACTTAGTACTGTATGTAACACTCTTTAGATCGATGAAATATAATAAAGATGTAACACCCCCAGCAACATGGTCATTCAAAATAGGCCCACAGGAGGGGGTTTGTTAACAAAATAACTTCAGCAATACTAATATTATTAGCCAGTAAGGCATTTTGATTGCGATATAGCAGTATAAGCTAACCAAAAGGTATACTAACACTACCCATAAAGACTATCGGAACATTCTAGTGTTCTAATACTACGATATGCAATTCGCAGAGTAGTGCAATCCCTATGAAATCAGCATGAAATGTGAATTATTTCAGTAATTCGCATGATCAGTACTGTAAAAAGCAAGCTAATATCAAAGAATGAACTTAGTACTGTATGTAACACTATTAAGACTGATGCAATATAAGAACGATCTAACTTCCCCAGCAACATTGGCATTCAAAATAGGCCCACTGGAGGGGTTTTGTTAACAAAATCACTGAACCAATACTAATATTATTAACAAATAAGGACTTTTCATTGCGATATAACCTTATAAGCTAACCTAAAGGTATACTAACGCTACACATTACAACTCTTGTAACAATCTCGTGTACTAATACTATGATATGTCAGTCGGAAAACAATGTATTCCATATGAATTCAGCTTGAGATGTGAATCATTGCATTCAGTCGAACGATCAGTACTGTAAGAAGCAAAGTAAGATCTCAGAAATAAAGTAATCTTGTATGAAACCGCAGTACTCAATAGACAATATGAAAAATAAATTACACCCCCCCATTGACAAAACGGGTTTTTTTTGAGGCATCCCATTTAAAATTTTTAAACTATCCGACCTCCAAGGAGTTAAGTCCGGAATCTCTCTCTCTATTACAGGTATAACCTGCCGGGAACTCCCCGATGAAGCGTAGTCCAAAACAAAGATGATCCTGGGGGAACCCGTAGTAATCAAGGTTTTTTTTTGTCGGGTTAACGGGGAGAGTATATTAGAATGACTCTCTTAAGGTAGCCAAATGCCTCGTCATCTAATTAGTGACGCGCATGAATGGATTAATGAGATTCCTACTGTCCTAAGGGTATTGAAATGAACTTACAGCCAAGGGAACGGGCTTGGTATAATAAGCGGGGAAAGAAGACCCTGTTGAGCTTGACTCTATTTTAATAATGTATGATGTTGGGAAAGGTGTAGTATACGAGGGAGCGCTTGCGCACAGTTGAAATACCTCGACTTTCTATAATGTCGTTCTAACGGTTTTTGAGTATATGTAATTTAAGTAGTCGGAAAATATTAAATGGGGAGTTTGGCTGGGGCGGCACAACTGCTAAATGACAACGCAGTTGCTCTAAGATGCACTCAGAGTAAACAGAAATTACTCGTAGAATGTAAAGATAAAGGTGTGTT
>JAWQRI010000008.1:0-15169 GCA_033557385.1 Temnoplectron lewisense
ATATTGAACTTTATCAAATGGGATTACTTTATTAATATATATACAAACGACCAATTCGCAAAAAAGTTTAATAGAAAGCATTTTGGAAACACGTGGAGAGTGAATGGGTGGGGAGAAAATGGAATGGGTAATTAACAGTTTTTCTGCAAATGTCTCCTTCAGTCAGTTAGATATCATCAATAAAACAAGATGTATACTCACGCAAAAGATGTGGACCAACAGCAACAGGATTTAAATTTGTTGGAAGTAGCGTTACAAATACAAATGGAAAACGAGGCCGAAGGAAAAGAATCAAATTTCATGAACGTATTACGTGAACAGATGGTGCGGAATGAAATGACAACATCGGAGTATGTAGAAGATCCGCAGGCGGTGGCACAATTTGTTAATCAATTCATTGAAAACTATCAAATGAATAAGATGCATGAGGATGATGCTGTAACCACAACCGATTTGAAATGGTCGGAAAACGCTGTTTTAGACAAACAAATGGATAGTGAGACTCAAAGAGCATTACCAAACGAATCGAGTTCTTCTATTATACCACCATCAAGCAATCTGATGGAGAACATGCTAAGTGGGTTCCAGAGAGAAATATGTCAAGATTATCAATTAATAAATGAGAAAAGATTTGGACTCAATGGAAAGTCTCTAGAAGTGTCTACGGGAATTGCGATGTCGAGAGGATTTCATCCAGTGGTAAAGATAGCTCAGACAAGTAAGAAAATATGTATTCAATTAACACCGAGCGAGTGGACGTCATTGTGGGATTATCAACTGAGACTGGACGGCTACTTGAAATTGAAAATTTGTAAAGAAGAGGGAGAGAATATTCCACCAACGCCTGAAGAAATTTGGTTAAGTGGTTACGTGAAAGTTGTTCTAACCCGCTCCCAACACACGAAAGTCGTTCGTTTAGAATCTCGAGGATTGGCCATCTCTGTTTGTATGACCAGCTATGAACGATTGAAGAAGTTGCGACACCGCCTCATCGATAACCGTTTGCGCAGACTGCAGTTTTTCGGTTTTGCTAATTATTATAGTGAAATTATTAAATCAATTGCAGCCTTCAGACACGATAACGAAACAATTGAAAAATATTTGGAGCGATTATGGGGCGATCCGGCTCAGTACAGTTCATTGAGTGGTGAAGTGTGGCCATCAGAATATCAGGAGTGTTTTTATGAAGTTTTAATATTCTTCCCAAATGAAGTAAAAACTTGTGTGGGAGAATTAAGATTGAAAGCATTAACGCTTTGAACACAATTGTAAAATAATTTACTTAGGCTATGCTGTCTCCGCAAGAAGAAGATGAGATATCAATTCTCCACCACAAAGGTTATCGAATATCCGGCATTGAATTGGAGGGTATGTGGCATAAGCTCTCTGACTCATTGCGGGAACAGTTAAAATGCCATTTGCCATGCCATAAGCACTACAATACTTGGAAGAGGGGCGATCACATAGACGGGCCACCTACATCAATAACACATTGTGTCAGATGTTCAGAAATGTGTGCCATCTGCTTTAGGAGTAAGTCCTTTTCATTAATGCCCGAAACGTGTAAGAATAAAGAACAATGACGGGAGAAATTATTGCTGTGTACTATACCATCATAACGGGTATGTTATTCGTTAAAGCACCGCCATTAACGCGAGAGGCATACATCTACATCGATCCGGACTACACAAGAAATAATACGGATCACAAAAAATGGGATAAAATGGTAAAAGTTGGCAATGACACCGATACGTTTTCTATACGACCGGACGGAACTTCCTGTAACGATGCTGCGATAATTACATTTACAGTGCGATATATATTATTGAACAATACAGTCTTGTTGAGTAATTGGACTTCCGCATTATATGATACCGATTTAATCTCAATATGTTATAATAACGTTGGAGTCGTTGTATCTGCTTCAATTGTTATACTTATTGCAATTGTTTATGTTTTTACTTTATTAGCAGTTGACGTATGCTCTAAATACGGTGAATTCATTAGAAACTGTTACATGTACATGTTAACCTGTAGAAAATAAGTATATTATGTTAGATGGGAAAAATAAAAAAAGATGTGATTGTTCTAAACAGCGTATTTTTATTTTACTTATAATAAAAATTTACAAAACATTTGATTTATCAATCCAACTATTATGAGCAGGAGAAAATCCGAGCCATTTTACGTAAACTCTATTTTTCTCACGCTTCAATACTTTTTCAACAAGATAGGTGTCTTGAAATCTGGTAGGCTGAATTTCCTGTTCGTAAAAACATCCTAAAATCGGATTACCTTCCATGTCATCAAGAATATAAGTAGGAGGATTTGTTACCAGTATTTTACGTATTTTGAATAACTCCGTAGACCAATTTGGCGTGTAGCCTTTTTCAAATATCGATTTGTGCTTGCTAATTCTTACAATTTGCCCAACTTTATATTTAGATTTCCCCGCAATCTTCAGATGACTGTACACACTTTTTAATAGTTGATATGCATTATCAGACGTGACTTCGGATGGCTTCATTTTCGTGGTACTGTGTACGGTATCGTTGTAGTGGGTTGTCACATCCTGTAAAATATCAACCCATGCGTGATTGCCTTTGTAATTAAAATGTTTATGAATTGATGCTTTTAATGTTCGAATTACACGTTCGGCCATTGATGCTTTCATAACGCTATATGTAGAGTAATGGTTAACATTATTAACGTCTAATAACTTTTTAACTGTAGCGTTATAAAATTCAGTACCTGCATCAGTTTGTAAATTTCGGGGTATTCTGCCTTTTGCGAAAATATCTTCAAACGATTTACGTAATTCACCTCCAGTTTTATTTTTCAATTTTCTGGTCCATAGGTACTTTGAAAAACAATCAATTACAACTAAAATATATTTGTATTGTTTATTAGAGCTAGCATAGTTAGACATATCTGCTAAATCTGCCTGCCATAAATCATCTAAACCTTTAATAATTGTTCGACGTCTTCGGAAACGTCGTCTAACTGATCGGTGTATTTCATTGATAATTTGCTCTTTCACATCACTCATTGTTTTAATAACTAAACGGTGTTAATTGGCGCACTAACATTATATGCATTCCAAAATTTCGTGAGTCCCTTTTTACGTAGGTATGTCCGATGTGGTGTCTAAAATCGCTTTCTTATACAAATCGATAGTTTTCTCTAAACTATCATTTCGTTCACTTAAGTGGGATATGTCATCATTAATCTTATTAATCGTTGTTTTAAGATCATGTATGTTTTTTCTAAAATCTTCAATATATGTTAATACTTGTACCATCTTACTTCCTAGAACATTAATTATACTACCAGCGTTTTTTAATTGTGTATTGATATTGTCATTTTTATTATCCACATACTTCTTAGTTGCAACGTCGGTCTGATCTATGGGTTCAAGAACGCCACATATTCGCCGATTTCCAACCTCAGCATTACCGTCGGATGTTGTCGTAAATCGAAAACCACCATCATAACGTGTTTGCTGTGAAATTGGCGTAGCACCACCAATAAAGACGCCAAATTTATCCATTATTTAGAAAATAACGTTAGCTTCCTTTAATTCTTCTATGATGGAAACAATTTCATTATTATGCGACGTATTACCTGCGTGCTGTGAACTGACTAATAAGCGCAATCTACTAACAAGTTCATTTATATCATCAAAATATATGTATTGATATGGTCTAATGTCACCAGCCTCCAAACTTAGCCCCGATAGTAAACCACTTCCAGATTTTGTTGAAATTTTATGGATTTTTTTGGGTGTTGATGTTGATGTAGTAGTTGTAGTTGCTACAAATAAAGGCCTTATAATCTTCTTGTATTTATTAGATCTGCTGCCTTTTATTTGTTCTGCAGCATTGTTTCCTCGTTTGTGCGCATTTGTTTTCATCAGTATATCTCGATATTGTTGTACATCATCTTGGGTATATCCTTCCGGATCATATTTAAAAAGTAATTCATAGAGACCCACAGTTCCCTTGAATTTCACATCTTTAATAATCAGATCTTCTCCATCTATTATAACGTTTCCGTCTCCAATTTTCCAGCCCCCCATTATAGGGTCGTGAGTAATACCGAAAACGCTATCGGCTTTATATTTGTTTTTAAACAAACCGTATAAGTATTGTTTTGGAAGAGGATCATACCTTTCGATATATTGTTCAAATGTCTCAAGTTCGTTTACCGTTTCAACACCCTTATCAATGGAGGGAAAAGTGGATGGCTGCTGAATAGAAAACTGATCTCCATTAAAATCCGTTTGTTCATCACTTTTAGGAACAGATATATCTGTTTTCGGTTCTATTTTAATATTTGTTTTTTGTTGTTTTTTAACTGTTTTTATTAAGTTATCCAACGGCTTTATTATAGGGGCATGTATGCGCTCTAATTCTTTTTCTTCTCCTTCTCTACCCACCTTAAGAGCCAAATACTTTCGCCTAATAGCATCGCTGATGGTGATTATATCTCTGTTAACTTTATCAGCAGGATTCACAAGCGCCACACTCTTTTTTTTCTTCACAAGCGTTTGACGTTGTTCGCCGTTACGTTTCCCGTGCCAGTGCTTCCGCATGACTACACTGGTAGATAGTGTATTATATCAATATATTGCTATCGAATTTATGCTTATAGCGTCCGTCTTTAATATCTCTTCCTTTATCAATAACAAGAAAGCCATATTTATCTTTCCAACAGAAATTACATATAGATTGAAATTGTTCAAATTTCATATCCGAGCCTATATGATTGTTGTAAACGTGTTTAAGATTTGCAACGTCCTGACTAAATAAAATGATCAAATTGACATTATCACGAATCAATTGTTTAGGTACTTTGGAATATGATTGCGCTAAATAAAAGCTATCCACCGCTCTATGTCTTCCCATTGCGAAGAATTGTTGTATTACTTTCTGGTTACTCATAGGCACATCGTCGAAAATAAAAATAGAATTAGATCTCGCTTTACATGGTTCGATTACTTCATCATTTTCTTTATATGCAAAGTATTTTATGCCGGGAATCTTTTTCAACACACGCTCTAGAAATTGATATTTTTCCTGATAGAGCGATTTTGAGTAAATGTATATATTTTCAAATTTTAAACCATTAGGATGGAATAATAGAGACAGCATAACGTTAGTTTTTCCACAATTGCTTGGTCCCGATATTATACATCGTATATTATTAGGAAGTAGTTCACCATGACGTTGATTAGATCGTCGTTGTAGGGGATCTCTACTTATATTACAGACTTCAATCTTTTGTTTCACTTTACGTAACCGTATGCCCTCCATCGATCATATATTTTCTACGACTGTGTAAGCTTTCATAAATTCACCACCATATATTTAGCTAGAGTGTGTTTATTTCTAGCTAGTGTAATGGCAGTAAACGTACAAGGAAGAGGTGTGCTTAATTCTCTTATCAATAAATTACCATTTGAGCTACATTTACCTGGATACCAATTTTGTGGACCTGGCACGAAACTTGAATATCGCTTAAATAGGGGTGATTTGGGAATTAATGAATTAGACAGAGCTTGTAGGCAACACGACATCGCATATTCTCAAAACAAAGATTTGCATACTCGCCACGAAGCCGATAAAATACTAGAAAATAAGGCCTGGGGACAAGTGAGGAATAAAGATTCATCTGTGAGGGAAAAAATAAACGCGTGGTTAGTTACGACTGGGATGAAAGCCAAACGAAAGTTAGGCATGGGCAGTATTAAAAAGAAACGTAATAGTCGCCGCGGACGAAAACAGGTGGCTTTTAGCTCGAACATTCTTAAGCCTATTAAAAAATTACTTCGTAACGTAAAATTCACTGATAACGATTTATATAAAAATGTTAAAGTTGCATCGAATGCCGCAAAATTGGCGGTTAAGAATGTTGGAGGTAGTAAAAGTGTACGCATACCACGTATAATACCGATACCCAATGCTGCCAATACTAAGGTGGGCGGTTTTCTTCCATTCTTAATAAGTTAGGTGGACTTACCGTAATGGAATGGGGTTATTTTTAAATCGTTATCCGAATGCTATTAAAAAAAAATCGCAAAAACCGTTAAACGACGTTGAAGTTCTGCGATACGGACGTCGTTGGATTCCCCACTTTCGCGGTGTGTATATGCGTGATACACTACCTAAAAGTCCGCGAAAAAGGGAATGTGCCGTTGTAAATTTAGATTCTATAAAAGGGCCGGGCACGCATTGGGTCGCATATTGCAAACACAACACTATTGTATATTATTTTGATTCATTTGGAAATTTGAAGCCTCCCATTGAACTTGAAATTTATTTCGGGAGTAACATTAAAATACTGTACAATCATGGAAGATTTCAACAATTTAATTCGACCAATTGTGGACAGTTATGTTTAGAATTTCTGCGAAATTGTCGATTTAAACATCTTAATAACTTAGAATAAGTTTAGTTATGTCCAGCACGTTTACGTTAAAAGGTGTGGGTAGTACGCTCTCCGCGAACTATTATCCCCCACATGAATTAGACGAAGAAGCAACATACGCATTGGGTTTAATTGGTCTATATACCTTCAATAGTATTCCAAACGTTGAACCTGGTTTTAACAAGATATATTACGACGATGACGATAAAGTAATTGAAATTCCCACAGGCTCTTACGAGATTACAAACATTGCCGAGTATGTTGCGGAAAAGGTGAATAATGTGGTTAAGAAAAAAGAAAATAATGGGACAGCGTCAGCCATCAACATTCAACGCAATCGCAATACACTTAAATGTGAAATTTACAGTACATTCAAATTAAATTTCACCAAACCAGATAGTATTGGACGTATGTTAGGTTTTAGTAGTCGTGTCTTAGAATCCAACAAACTTCACGAATCGGATTTACCTGTGCAAATCATAAAAGTTTCAAGCATTCGTATTGAGTGCAATATTGTGACCAACACATTTTATGATACCGAAAGATCTCATACTCTTTTCGAATTTTCCCCTCAAGTCGCTCCAGGCTTTGCTATAAATATCGAACCCACAAATATAGTTTATTTACCTGTAAGCAATCGTAGAAGTATCAACAACATAACCTTAAATATAAAAGATCAAAACGGAAATCCCGTCAATTTTCGCAACGAAGAAGTAGTTATTAGACTTGAATTAAAACGAGTTTGATATGGGACTCGTATTTAACAATCGACAGCGGGAACAGTACCATAAATTATCGACGCTCAAGACGGTCAAATCATTTCGAGAAAGTGCATCAGCGAGTAAACAGCAGTTGACACTCGCGAATAGACAATTTTTAAAGAGTATTGGATTTAAATTGAAATAAAATGAGTGAAATATTGAACGTATATGATTCAACAATTATTGATGATAGTATATCGAGCGCGGAGTATCACACTTACCTCCCACGTATACAATCATTTAACAACAACGATGAGGTGCGCATACCTGTCAGTCATCAAGATATATACACATATCTGCACGATAGTTTCATATACCTTCAAGGAACGATAGTTGAGACCGCGAAGGACAGCAATGGAGGTGATAGTACGGGAGAAGTTGAGCTCGTTAACAACGCATATTTATTTTTATGGGACCAAATCAGACTTCTGATAAATGGGGTGGAAGTTGACAGCTCCACAAAACCGGGGATTACGAGCACAATGAAAGGCTACGTTTCCTTTAACGATAACGAGAGTAAAGCTTTGCAGTCAGCTGGTTGGATGACGAAGAAGGGTGATAGCCAACTTACATACGTATCACCACACTTTTCCGCACATATCCCCTTAAAATTCACCCTAGGGGTTGCTGAAGACTATAAGAAAGTAATAATTAATTCTCGTCTAGAGTTAGTCCTTATAAGAAGTCGAAGTGATGAGAACTGTTACAAAAACTCTTTAAAGGATGGTACGAAAAAAATGATCATTTCTATAACCAATGTGGAATGGAGGATACGTCATGTGACTGTTAATGATAAATATCGTTTGCAATTGTTAAATGCTCTAAACAAGGATTTACCTATACTGATTCCATTTAGGAAATGGGATCTTTTTGAATTACCGTCACTTAGGGCCACCAAAAAGGATATTTGGCCCGTTAAGTCTAGTACGAGTTTAGAGAGACCGCGTTACGTCATTATCGCTTTCCAAAACCAGAACAAAAATGATGCGAAACATGACATGTCAGATTTTTACCACGCTTTTATAAATAACATAAAGCTATATTTAAATTCAACGCATTACCCTTACGACAATTTAAATCTGGAGATTATGAAAAAACGGTACACAAATGCGTACAACATGTATGTAGATTTTCGAAAAAGTTATTATGGTACGCAAATGGGGGAGCCAATATTAAGCTATGATCGTTTTCACAACATTCCACTATTCGTTATTGATTGTTCGAAACAATTGGAAAGCGTTAAGTCGTCAACTGTGGATATCAAACTTGAGATGGAAGCCGACGAACCTTTTTCTCCTAATATCAACGCATATTGTCTCATTATTCACGACACCATCGTCCAGTACAAACCTCTAACAGGCTTAGTGCAAAAAATTATTTAAAGTATGAATTTAATACTACTTGTACATTTATACATTATATTTAAATGTACATTTGCGGAATTTAACTTTAGTTACTACAGCAATGGGACGGGTAGACTTATCCATAAAGTACAAAAAGACACACGTCTACATATGGAGTTGTCTCCATATTCATCGAGAGTGATTAACCTACAAACAGTTTCGAAAAGGAGAAATAAATCAACTAATTCAACAATTTCGCAAAATTATTCAGCATTACCGACGGTAACGACTAGAGTCGCAGCTTCTGAAACAATTTCGCAAAATTATTCAACATCTAAAACAATTTCGCAAAATTATTCAACGTCTCCGGCAACACCAGCAACGATCACAGCTGATGTTGACGGTGAAGCAATTCCAAGAAATTATTCAGCAGTCGATCATTCAAGAATAACACCAGAAAGTGGTGACGATGCGTTGGAGACGTCAACGACTATTCTTGCGCCGATGACAGATCTTGAGTTGTGCAATTTTCAGCTTAAGGACTGCGAATTTCGTTTTACCCGCACATCGCTAATCGCAAATACTGAATTAAATAGTTTGGAGGAATGTCATAAGAATTTAAGAGTCGCAGAAAATGATTCGGCTGCATTGAAACAGATTAATGCATTAAACCTGTTACTCGATAATTCAACACAAGAAATAATTACTATTCGACAAGATTTAGCTAATTGTTTGGCAAATGTTATTGGGTTGAAATGGGAAGCAACGGCCTGGGCGAGTAAGTGTGCTTCAGAAATATTGCCAATACCTCAACAACGCATTTCATCAACAACAATCACACCAATAGTGACGACGATAACGTCGGAGTGCGCGTGGTTTTGTTCGTCTTGCACGCAGGAGACAATAAGATTAAGAAATAAATTACAGGAGTGTAAACACACAATTTCGGTATATATAAATGGTAGAGCAGCGCAAAATTAGATTTAGTAGTATAATAGTTATTCACGTATATCAACCGGTAGAAGTTGAGTGTCCTGACTGGATGCAAATTGCCATAGACCGATTTCGATTTTTGCGACGTATAAAGACAATTGAGAAGCTCCTTACCTTCGATTCAAAACAACGGTATATGATAATGGCACGAGTTGCCCCTATTAAAGTCATTGATATGCAAGGTTTTCAGCTTAAAAGCGGTTTTCGCGTAAAGGAACTGGCCATTGGCGATGGGGAAAGCGATACTGGGATCGTACATTTTATATTTAAACCGGAAATACCCTTCAAGAAACTAACTAAAGAAGATCGTGAACAAGTTATATGGGTAGAAAAAAATTTTCACCATATCAAGTACAGCTGTGGTTCTCTGCCGTACAACAAACTAGCTGAAATTTTGTCATGTTTTACAAGTGGAGCTGAAGTTATTTTCGTAAAAGGGTCTCAAAAAGCGTCCTTACTAACAAATATTTTATCTAACAACACAACTATAATCGACTTGGGAAATAAAAATACCTATCCTACGCTTCAAAAAACTTGGCAGGTTTGCGGATTCCACAATGCGAGACCTAGTATGTGTTCAATAGAAAATGTTAAACTAATACAATCGTTTCTAAAGTAAGCAAATTTTGTAATGTATGGAAAATAAAATAACTATTTATACTCACAGTTTTTTATTTTTTTAGTTCTTTATCTAAAATTACCATAGCGTGACCTAACATTATCACGCCCTCCCTCAACCCGTTCCACCCACCCCCGCCCCTATTCAAAATCACATCCTCCATGTTGCCTCGCGCCTTTTCCAACCAAATTTTTGTTTGGATCAACAGGTTTCGGGACGGGTCCTCCGGATCGGGGCTTCTAGGTGGCTCCTCCTCGTCCTCAACAATATAGATGGTCGCTATCGATGGACATGGTTGATGGACAACTTGGTGTTGGTAGTTAGCTTGGTGAGGAGGGCCCTCGTCAATATAAATCACGGGTTGGTGAGGCTCCTCCTCCTCCTCAATATAGACGTTCGATGTCGATGGCCATGGTTGATGGGCAACTTGGTGTTGGTAGTTAGCTTGGTGAGTAGGGTCCTCCTCGATGCATACGACCGATTGATATAGATGATGGACAGCTTGGTTGTTACAATAGCACTGTGACTGAGGGCACGCCATCGTTTGATATTAAATAATTAGGAGTTCGTACTCACCCATATATAGTAATTCAGTTATCGCGGTGTAAGGTTATATCAACTATGTGGGATTGTGAAACAAAGAAAAAATCTTTCGTCATAGGAAGCTGCATGTATGCAATCAAACGGAAACGAAGATAAAAAATACATCTGCACGCGTTAATTCAGTTATCGCGGTGCAAGTTTATCTCAACGTGGGGGCGTCGAAACAAGGAAGCTGCATGTATGCAATCAAACGGAAACGTACATAAAAATACATCTGCACGCGTTAATTCAGTTATCGCGGTGCAAGGTTATCTCAATTACGTGGGGGCGTCGAAACAAAGAAAAAATCTTTCGCAATAGGAAACTGCACGCTTGCAATCAAACGGAAACCTAGATAAAAAATGCATCTGCACGCGTCATTGTAATTAATTGAAAACACCCACGTCTGCATTCGCAAAGGAACTGATAAAAGCAGAAGGGCGAATATTTTGACATTGACAAAAAAGCGGATGTGGGTCGCGAGTGTTGATTTTCCCATTGTGAAATTGATAAAATGCGAATGTGCATCATATCCTCATACATTTTCCCATATAAACCGAAAGCATTGCCCATTTAAAAGTATTCATGTAAGTGCTGGCTAGCAGTGAACAACCAACATCGTAGCTACGCAAACATGTCTAGAATAATTAAAAGAGTTAGACTTACAACTACTCCTCCTCCTCCTCAAGAAAAACCAAATAAAAGAGGAAGAACAAAAACAGTTAAAACTCGCGAATCTAAATCGTCGGCATCGGCAGATGAGCAGTCATTTGGTGAGCTCTCACAGGACGAATTGGAAGATCTTCTAACAACAAAACTTGAAGAGATAAATGAATCGAGCAACAGCCAGGATTATGAAGTAAAAAAACAAAAAATCTCACTTTCACAATTAACAATTGGTGAAACGTATCCAGTATTGGGTATGAAGCGGCTGGATAAAATAACATTTCCAACGGTCATGGTTGAAATAGAGGAGGGAGTCATATTCTTGCCACAAAGAATTGGTCAAAAGATAGGTGACGACTTTATAAAGATATTTGAAAAAGCTCATAGCCAAATAGGCTTGTTTTATGGGGGAACGAAGGACGTTGGAATGCCAAACCCGGCTTTTGTTGTCAAATTCGTAAAATATTTACAATAATTTAGATTATATTGTATATTCTTTATTTCTGTATTTTAAAAATATATATTTGTTATCACAATAGGTGTGTTTAATTCATTGTATTGTATATTCTTTATTTCTGTATTTTAAAAATATATATTTGTTATCGCAATTGGTGTATTTAATTCAATTTCCCCACTGTTTGTTTCTATAGAGAAAGAGAAAGAAAAGAGAAGGAGCACTGCTGATGACTATATATATATATATAAGAGTTACATTTCACATCTGCAGTGTAAATTCAATCGTGGTTATACGCACCATGGACACTGTTTTCTGTATATACTGTAATAAATATTACTGTTTTTGTATGAAATCAATAGAGTTACATAAAAATTTAGATCGACAAAATAAAAATAAAATTGTGCATCAGCAGGAGCAACAGCGGCGGCAGACGGAGACCCCAGACATTAGGTGTTATGAAAAGTTAAAGCCAAGTCCGGTGTAGTTATATAAAGTTAGTCCGCTAATGGCTAAATTTACATGCTCACTTTGCGATAAAAAATTCAGTCGGAATACTCATTTAACCCGACATGTACGAGAGACTCATAACGAACCTGTTCTCCAACCCCCGGTTAAGAGAGTGAGGGTAATTGGTCCGGAAGATGCTAGCACGAGCGCTTCAGCACCAACACAGTAAGTAGTTCGTTCAATTTAATCAATTGCTTATTGCTGATTGTTATTGTGTTGATATTATGTAGGTATCGCTGCGAATGCTGTGCCGATGAGTTCACTTCCGCAGTGAAATACCGGGGACATTTGCGATCGAACCAACATATAACCAACACCAGTTGTGTCAATTTGGGGAATGGTGTGCAGGAAATAGCTAGCAGCTTTAAATCACGAGTTGTCACCTACAAAATAGTGGATGATTATAATGCTGATATCCCCACATTCCTCGCGAATGTGCGAGATAAAACCTACATGCTGGTTGGACAAACGCTGCAAAAATTCCAATCGGGCGTTAAAGTTCAACTGGAATTATTTGCTCACTTTGTGAAAAACGTTGCTGAAGGTAATAATGACAATGATGATCACGTGATATCCGATTTAAAATCGTTCAACACAAGATACCGTATTGTACTATCTGAAATTGAATTTGGGGGGATTTATAATGAACAAACTGCGGTTATACTGACCAAATCTGAAAATTTCCAGGAGCGCGATAGTGGGTGGGCTTTTTCAGCAATATCACATTTAATGGTAAATATTAATCAATATATTCCGATTCGTGGGTCGTCCTATATCCGATTACCAGTAGCAATTTCACTGAAGCATGCGTGTATTAATATTAAGAACATGGATGACGCGTGCCTCGCATGGGCCTTGACGGCCGCATTACATCCTGCCTCAAGCCATCCTGATCGTACATCAAGTTACCCTCACTACAAGAATGTTTTAAATTTAGAAGAAATTCAGTTTCCAATTAAAATGGCTGATTTAGTTGAAATTGAAAAACTTAATAATTTAAGTATTAATGTTTAGGGACTGAGTTGTGATGATGCTGATAAATATACTGTAGTAGGACCGGTTTATTTCACAAAAAATAGACGTCCTATACATATAAACTTACTACTCCTGGAAGAAAATGACACACACCATTTCGTATTAATTAAGAATTTATCTAGGTTAATTTCAAATCAAATTACTAAACACAAAGAATCCGTGTACTTGTGCGATGGATGTTTAACTGTATTTTCCACACAAGAGCGATTGATTAGGCATAGTAAAGATGATTGTGCGAAAGTATTAACCATTTTACCAACAACCGAACCAAAAAATAATAAATTTGGTGAACAAATCCCCAGTAATATATTACAGTTCGATAATTTTGAGAAGGGTATGTTAGCCCCATTCGTAGTTTATGCAGATTTTGAATGTTTACTACAACCAATACATACTTGTCAACCAAATCCCACTATATCATTCACGAATAACACCCATAAACATGTTCCTTACAGTTTCGCATATAAAATTGTTTGTTCCGTAGACTCGAATTTTAATAAATTTCAAAGTTACGCAGGCCTTGATTGTCCGCAGGTGTTTATTACCAAAATGGTTGAAGAATCGAAACATATATATGATAAGTGCTTTAAAAATTATTTCAAATTTCCTTCGCTAACACCTTTAGAAAAAATAATTTATAATAATTCCAGTATTTGTCATATATGCAAAAAGCCTTTCAGTGATTCTTCCGACGATGATAATCGAAAAGTTCAAGAGCATTGTCACATTACGGGACAATTTCGAGGGGCTGCACATTCAAAATGTAACCTAAATTACAAAATACCCAAATTTTTACCAATTTTTTTTCACAATATGAGCTGTTATGACAGTCACTTATTTATCAAGGATTTGGCTGATTATGAAAACGATGATGATGTTAGTGTTGGATATTTTGATGTGTTACCACAAAATAAAGAAAAATATATTAGTTTTTCTAAATCGGTTATGGTTGATAAATATAGAAATAAAAAGGGTGAAATGAAAACAATTTATTTTAAATTAAGATTTTTGGATTCGTATCGTTTTATGACATCATCGCTGGATAAATTGGCACAAAATCTTTTGGCTAGTGATTTTGTACACGTTCGTCAACACTTTCCCTTCGACCCCCATTTTGAATTAATAACTAAAAAGGGAGTATTTCCATATCAATACTTAGACTCTTTTGATCGTTTACATGAGGAATCCCTACCTCCAAAATCATGTTTTTTCAACTCATTGACCGGTGTTGATATATCAGAGGCGGACTATATTCACGCTCAAAATGTTTGGCGAACGTTTAACTGTCAAACCTTGAAAGAATATTCTGATCTTTACCTAGAAACCGATATTTTACTGCTGACAGACATTTTCGAAAATTTTAGAAAAATATGTCATCAAACGTATGGACTAGATCCGGCCCAATATTATACCGCACCTGGCCTATCCTGGGATGCCATGCTAAAAAACACTGAAGTAAAATTAGAACTGTTTACAGATATTGACATGGTTCACTTTATTAAGAAAGGGATACGTGGGGGCATATCGCAATGTTCACTCAGACATGCGAAAGCCAACAATAAATACATAGCAAATTACGATGATTTCAAAGCCTCTTCGTATTTAACCTACTGGGATGCTTGCAATCTCTACGGGTGGGCCATGTGTCAATACTTACCGCATTCGGATTTTAAATGGTTAACCTCCGAACAAATTCAAAATTTTAATCTGATGAATGTATCTGATGACTCCGACATTGGTTATATTCTCGAAGTAGACGTAAACTATCCCAATAATC
>JAWQRI010000009.1:0-13572 GCA_033557385.1 Temnoplectron lewisense
AGCACTTAAATGCCAGTAAAGCACTTAAATGCCAGTAAAGCACTTAAATGCCAGTAAAGCACTTAAATGCCAGTAAAGCACTTAAATGCCAGTAAAGCAGTTAAATACCAGTAAAGCACTTAAATGCCAGTAAAGCACTGCTTTGGGTGCTAAATTTAAATAATCTTCGTTGGTATATTTTAATCATCCCGGCATGATTGTTTGAAATGATCAAAAAGCGAGTGACAGTTCTTTAGCATCTACAGTTTTTTTTCCAAACGTCAACTAATTGTAAGTGACCGTAAGGCGCCGTAGCATTTTTGCGCTACAAATGTTAATTTGTGAATATTGCAAAAAGTACCCATTTTTGGAATACACAACCTTATACAAAGTTCCCTCTGTTTTTAATGCGGAATTCTGAAGGTGCAGCCTGCAACAGTCTGCAAAACGTCAACCAGTGCCCCCCATCAATGACGCGGCAACCACTCGGAAGTTTAGTATTCAAGATAAAACTATAAAAATATAGGCATTCCGTTTGAAAAAATAGAATTTTAGCAATTTTTTCAAATCTCTCATCTTGTTAGTCAATTTCTTGGCATAGCGTTTCTTATCATAAATGATTAATATTATTAAAATTACAATTATTATAACATACAATATTCCTTGCTGTACATAGCTAGAGGTTTTAAAATATAGTTATTCTTATTCATTAACCTTACAAAAATATTATTTCGAGTGAAAACCTACGTTTGACGTCTAAATGAAATTGTTTTATTGTATCAATTAGTTGTGGTTCAATGATTAATGAAAATAAAATATTTCTTTTTGACAAATCTATAACTCAATCATAAATATCTCGTATCGCATAATTTATTTGAAAAACCTAGCAGGTTTTCAATTACAATATCTAAAGTGTCTGCTAAATTATATCGACCTACTGCTAAAAAGTGGTTTATATTTTCCCAGGTATGAAATTTTTTCGTTGTCTGAAATTATAATTCTCGTGATTTTGAGTTTTTATTTATTGTTCTATGAGTGCGTCATTTGCGTCTAGGTTACGTATTATGAATTTGTCATATGTGGTGACACATAACTTATATGATATATTCTCACTCTCAATAAACGACTGTTATTATTATAAACAACTCGACGCCAGGGAATTTTCAAAAACAGCCTGCTTCAATACTTTTTGGTCTGGCAGCTGAAAGTGCTCAGATTACCGCAGGTTTACATATGAAGATCGTAAAACCCATTCACCCTCTCAACTGAATAATATGAAGTCTTCGAAATCGAAAATGAATTTTATTATTCATAATCGCCCTACTTTCAATAATAACTGAATGCCAAACGTGAGTGCAATAAAGGCATGTATAACTTCCCGAAATACCAAAAGGCAACATTACATAACAAATATAACTTTGTCGATTTTTGGGAATTTCTAATCGTTTTGGATCTTTAAAGATATGCTGTAAAAGATTTTTTTTTCGAATTTCCAGATATCACACAATCTGAAATTTCTCATATATGGCTTCAACAAGGAACAAACTAGTCGATTGCAGGAAGCCATAAAAAGCAGAGGAGATGACGTCCAAACCATCACCAACGAAACCTTGTTTAATAACCACCTCCACACCTTACACTTAACGAATATCACTCATATTGTTGTCCCAGCATTTATAGATAGAGCAGAAGAAGTTATATACCAAACCAAACGGATACTAGAAAAAAAGTTAAATAATCAAAACAAAACTGATAAAGAAGTTGAAGTAGTAACCAATTATTATATAACTGATTGTTGTGAGGAATTAGAGTTGATTAATATTGAATATTATCATAGACCAATATACTGCAATAACAAAACTGGCGAAGAAGACCCTTTAAAAGAATGTGTAATAACTATTTCTATGTACAGAGGCGTAGAAAGGATATTTCTAAAGAATTTGATTATAATGCTAGGGGGTGTTTTTCAAGAACAACTCTGCAGAGTTCAGAAAGCTCAAATTCTGGCATCTACACATTTGCTGAGCTCGGAACCTTCTGGAAAAAAATATGAAGCAGCCTTAAGGTGGGGGTTACCAGTTGTGACTCACCATTGGCTATTGGAATGTGCTACGACTGGAAATTTGGAGCTACAAGATAAGCATTTGGTTGGAGACGCAAAAGGTGTATTATTTGTACTGCTGCATGATCTAGAAATAGTTTTCAAAAATATTTTAATTTTTCAGCACCAGTGAGAACACAGGTACCAAAGATCAAAACTCCAGAATCTAGGAGACCTGATGCAACTACCATAACCAAACCAGCAGAAACTCCAACTATAGAAAATGTTTGGTCACCTCCAGATTTCCTACAAAAACATTTTGATATTCATGGTTCCGATAAAGCAAACACATCAATTTCATCATTGAAAGAAAACAGAGATGTTAACATTGAAATGGAAGAACAAGCATCTAACAAAAGTAACAGAACTCTAAATGTTTCTACAGATCTAAATACAAGTGGTGTAAACACAGCTAGAAAATCAAGTTATTTGCCATCTTCCAGAAAGCTAGGTAAAATATGCAGATTTTCAAAATGTATGTTTAATTTAGGTGGAATTTGAAAGTAACAGAAACTTATCTAACTGTATAAATTGTTTAGTGTTGGATGATAAAGTTACTTCCTAAAGCGTATATTGGGGAATCTCTCAGTAATCTTGTGGAATTAAAAAAGGTTTCTTCGTTCCCTTCTCTACAAAGAGTTTATTTGTTATTCTCTTCATTTTTCTTGGTTGACGTTGACCTATAATATTATTTAAACTTTTTTTTTTAGTATACATCCCATTACATAGAATAATTAGATCCAACCAGGAATCACAATTTTCCAGTCAAGTAACTCCAGTTAATGAAATCAGGAACAGATTTAGAATGAGCAATTTAGTTGGGACACCAGGTTCTACTCCTGGACTTCCAAAGCGATATAAAGACGTTGATACACCAGAAACATCAGACAGTGCATTTATAACTCCAATTCCATTTCCGCACACGAGGAAAGAATTTTTAAAATGGAACAATGGATTGCCAGAACATAGACGTAGAAGGAATAGTACAGTATGCTTAATTTAAACTTATCCATTTTTTGCTTCTGCCCAGCTCTTCCCTTTCCTTTGTAGTATTTCACCTATCGCCACATCTTCTCCCCCTTCATCCTTGGCTCCCAAATTTGCCTCACCGGCCGCATTTCGTTTTTCGTTCATCCTCTGTGTCCCCACCAACTCAGTTGTCTTGCTTCTACAAATTCGTTTATGGATTGTACTTTTGAGATCCTTTCTTATTTTTATATTTGTTAGTATGTTCATTATTGGCAGGCCTATTCTTAGAGACTTCATTTCTTTCTCATCTTTTTGTTTCCTTGAATCTTTTTGTCACCCAGAATTCACTACCATAATCGGCCTGTAAATTGCTTTAAAAACGCTTCTTGAAATTTATTCTTCAGAAAAGTCTCTTTTAATGAGTAGTATACCTTCTTTGTTTTTTCTATTCTGTTGTTAATTTCAACGTGTTCCATTTTCATGAAATTTATTTTTTCTTCCTCTTCACCTATGACTACAAATTTCCTTTTACTTTTGTTCATTTTCATTCTGTGTTCTTCTAACACCACATTCCAATTTTCTACATCCCTCTGTAAATCGCTTTCATTTTTGGTCAAGTCTACTACATTCTGTGGAACAACTCCTATCCCCTGTTCTTTGGAAGGTAGGTTAAACCATTGGTCCCGGCGAACCAGTTAAACACCTCTGGTTGTCATGAAACCTCTGTCGGGTAGTTGTTCTAAGTAGCGTACATGCAATATGGTATCTGGGAAAGACGGAGCTCACTTATGCTGGAAGAGGGGGAGCTGGACGATCCGCCCTTCTCAACGAAGCTAGTGGGCTCCAGTCGGTATTGGGCGTCGTAAAGATGACGGGTCCACCAGGATGCGGCCGTGTATAATATTTGCAGCAATAAAAAGTGGGTAATCACAATAAGCCTGAGGCCGCAGTACAGCAGGACAATCCGGCCTCTATGTATACCTACCTAGTACATCATCAGCATACGCCTGCTAAAGAATCTACTGCTTGTACTAAATGTCTTTATTTGATATGTAGCTTTTTCATTTCCTTTTTCTCTTTGGCACAATATTTCCCAAAGCGTTTCACTCGGCACTTTGTCGAGGCCTTTTTCAGATCTATAAATTCAAAAAAACTTTCTTCATTTGTTCGCCCCTTTATAAATGGCCGACAATTATAAATGGCAAAAGAAACTAGCAAATGCTAAGAATAAAAGAAAGTAAGCCGATCTTCGCTTAGTGACCAGGTACCTCCTCGCTTCGCTTGTCCTTTCAAGCTGTAATCGGACGTACATTATTTATCAGTTTTAATTTCAAATTTTAGAAATTGCAAAAGTTTCGATGTTTTCAAAATATTAATACTATTTTGTTATTATCTGTTCGATGTTCTTGACTACACGCCCGCAGTCCCCTATACATGCATCGCTGCTCTCACAGTGATTTATGAAATCGTGTTGGTTTCAGGTAGGCTAAAAAATTGACGTGCTATTTTTGACACGTTTTCCGATTCCCATTCCTCTCCACACACAATCATCTCCATTCATTGAAGGCCCTCTTCACCGTATCCCGTATCACCTCTTTATCCGTATCTCCATATTCAACTGCAGTGCATTTGCATTGAGGTATTTCCGCATATCATTCGCGTAAGCTCGTGAGTATACTATCCTGCCTCTCAGCACGATACCTCGTACCTGTTTCGCCTGTGATTTGCTTTCTAAATAATATTTTTTGCTCGCGTTTTTATTGTAAACTTTCCTCTTTTTTTCAGCCTTTCTATCACATATCTGTTTCATATATCCACTGCTCATCCTGTATCCTGTTATTTGTCTGTACCTTCCTCCTCATCATTTTTGTTATCACCCTGTCAACCTGCCCTTTTCCTATCTCATCCAGTTCTTCTGCCTCTATTATTTCTATTATCTCCTTCACACTCTTTTCCGCTTCCTCATCTAATATTTGCATATAGTGTTTCCTCCAGTCCTTTCATAAATACCACCTCCAGACTTTCTCTTATATGTTAATTTTCTGGATTTGCATCTTTTTCGCCATTCTTTTCTGTCTTCTGTAATTTACACATCCTTTTATAATCTTTTAAGAAGTATCTTTGTATTTTCCTCCATATATCTTTTGTCACATTACAATTTTCGGCTCCCCATTTGTTAATTATAATGTTTCTCTCGCATTTTCACTAATATCATACTGCCTTTTTTTATCATTGTTTCATACCTGACCACTCCTCCTTCCACACCTTGTTTTCGTCATTACACCTTCTTCAACTTATCTCTATAACTATCAACTGCTTCTTCTGACGAATCAACATTCACAACATTTCCCCTTCTTCTTTCTCATTCTTCTTCCTCTTATTTCCACCCACCATGATTAGCGATCAGAACCTGTCGATTCACCCATATTGAATACCTCTCCCTCATTCTCCTCTGACACTTATTCTGCCATTTGCAGCAATTCTTTTCTTTCCCCATTCTCACCCACATTCTACAGCAATGTGCATGTTTCTTCTTTCTACTCGCCATGTTTACATCTTTCGCTCCAGTTCTGTCTATTCTTCGTTAATTGTCTTATTCTTTCTACTTCATACTTCTTTTGTCGGTGCCTATCTTGATAGCAAACCTCCCATTTTCTTCTTAGTTTACCTCTTTTGTTCTCCTCCTGCACTCGCATTACGAACATTCTTTTCGTCAGTCCGCCATCTGTCGTGCAACAGACGCGCCCAAATCATTTCAGCTGCCATTCTCATGTTACCTTATTGATTGGTTATATTTTTTGGTTTCGTCTCAGGGTTTCATTTCTTGTTTTGTCCATTCTCTTTTTGTTGCGTTCTCGTTTTGTTCTCTCTTCTTCTTAGGAATCTCATATCCATTGCGTTTATATGCGGCAGAGGCAAAAAGACACGACAGTACCGCTGGGTTACCGAGCGTTTACCTCATATGGCGATAGCTATGTGTATATGTGAGTAAACTTGCAATGTTTTTTTTTGCCTTGGGCGCTTGTAATGTTAAATTCTTTATTTGCGAAGTCGCAACATCAAACGGAACTCGACATTTTGCGCTCGACACGATTCGCGGGTCCGGACGTTAGGGATGCGTTCCACGTGTCTTCAACTGAACTTGTGTTTTTCGATGGAGGCAGGTGCTTGATTTTGTGTGTGGGCGCAAAAATTTTATTTTGTGTGCATTTCTGCGTATGTGAAACTAACAACAATAACCGTCGAATTAAAAGAATTTAATGAAATCAACAAATTACGATAAGAAAAACGTAGAAAAACGATTTTCTGATAGTTCTCACTTAAGGGAGCGAATGCACCCTTAGCAGTGAGGGATGATGAGGACACTTTCTAAAATTTCTATCAAAATTTTTTTTGAAATAGCTCTTTTGGATTAAAATGTTTAAAATCGAAATTTTACGATATTTGAATAGAAAATTAAAACGTCTTTTAAAGGAAACCAAACACAACCTATTTATCTTGAATACTTTAAGAGATATCAATGATTTTCATTTCACAAATCAAGTGAAATGGTCGCTAAAGAGCCGTAATTTCCCATGTTTACTAGACTTTACAGACTATGGAACCGACTAGTTCCCGTCCAAACCACTTTCCTCAGAAGTGTACTTTTTTGTACCTTACCCTAAAATTTTAAACCCAGATGTGTAAGATATAAGAATGTTTTAATAAATATCTCAAAAAATAGAAGAGGAATAAAAAAGTATTCCAAACAAAAGTTTGGAAAAAACTTGCTTTTAGAGGTCATTAGACCTCATATTGTCGTAGATAAAAAATAAAATATACCAGGATTCTTCCCCTTTGAAAACAAATAATTTTTATTCAAACAATTATTCTTTAAAATGTCATGTTTTATGAGATAAAAATTTGTAACACATGATTTTGAACACCCGGTATATATTCTTCATCAATTTCAGCCTCTCTCAGAGTTGAAACGTAAATTGTGGAATAAAATCAAAGAAAATTACGAAGAAAAGGATGGTGAGAAAATAGACCAGGCAGATTTTGCAAATGATAAAGATGTTAGTTTATGGTCAAGTGAAAATCCTGGCTCACAGAATGACACACCTGTAAGTATTTCATCTATTTTGTTTCATTTAATTTCTTACATTCTTCTAAGGACACTGCAAAATGCTATTATAAACAGTAAACTGCAGCAGTTACGGCAGAGGATACCGTTAAGTGGTGGAAGTAGAACTAGTTTGATAAGACGGGGATTAAGGTGGTCTTCACAAATTAAAGAAGGTAAGAAAAATCAAATTTATGTTTTTCATCAGGTGGAGTAACTCCTATATTTTCATCTTTTTACAAAAATAGTTTTATATGAACACTGTTGTAGGCTTTCTCGGCCATAGTTACGAATACTGGACTTCCGAGTAGTTTCCGCATCACTAGTAGGTACACTTTTGCAGCTTGTAATGGCTTGGGAAATGCGCAATAAGTGTTCCTACTAGTGACAGGGCAACCACTCGGAAGTCTAGCATTATTTTCTTTGCATATAGTCTTACCATTTTGAGATGTGTTTATGACTTTAGCTATTAATAATAAAAACCCGTTCCTAAATACAAAGTATCAACCAGTTACCAGATGCTTTAATGCTAGTGTTCAGGTCCGGACTATAGCTAAGAATACTATTTTTCATTTCAACTTTGACTATCTGTATTAATAGCCTATACATAAAAATAACAAATGTTATGAATAAAATTACCTTTATAAAAAATAATAAAAATTCAAAACAAAATTACAAAATTAAAGAAACGTAAAATTTCGGAGAAAATAATTTGTTACCATCTAGTAACAGTGTAAGTAGTATCTACTACTCTGTGCTGACTGTCCGCATCTCTCTATTGTTTGGTTTATGACCTGTCCTTCTCGTTCTATGCTGTAAAAGAGCATAAAACCCATCTCAAAATAGGACTACTATACTCTAGAAGGATTACAGAAAAAATATGTGGGAGAAAACCGGCTGCATTAATTTTGTTTCTTGTATAGCTGTAACAGAGCTGAGAAATTCACAAGCGTGCACTGTAGGTTGGGATTACGTTGCATGTGCTAAGCCTGTTGAACGGCAAACAAAGGTTGCTCAATTTTCAATCGAGAATTTTATGTTAATTATATATATTTTAGCCTACATTTGAAGAACGTGAAATGGTGTTCATGATCACTGCCATTGAAACCACTGAAAAAGAAAAACTTGTTAGGCAAATAAAGGAACTCGGATCGAAAGTGTCCGACCTTCGGCAGTACGACATAAATGGAACACATCTTCTGGCCCCAAAGCCGCAAAGAACTGAAAAGATGTTGTCTTATATTGCAGCAGGTAAATGGGTATTACACCCTTCGTATATTGAAAAATCAGTTGATGCGGGATGTTTTCTTAAGGTACTAACATCTAATCTACATTTTACTTTGAATATTTTCGATTTTGACTCAACAGGAAGATGCATTTGAATATGGTAATCCAAACGGGAATAAAGACATTACAGCTTGTTGTGAAAAAGACAAGAAATTGAATCCAGAGGCTTTTTATTATTGGAGAGTCAAGGTGACCAAGAGGGGTTATGGAGCTTTCTACGATGTGAAGGCTATTGTCATCTCCCCAAAGAGGGATTCAATTGTTAGAATCATAGAGGCCGGGGGTGGTATGGTAATCGATACAAAGTAAAAGAAAAAAAATTTGTTTGTAAAGGCATGAGCCTTATTGTTTCTATTTTTTCTTTTGCAGGCCTCCATTCGATGATGACATTTTTGTCACACACTGCTTTATAGATTTAAAATTAACTCCAGATTTAACAGTTTATGTGCCGTTGGCAAAACGCGGTATTTACTGTGTAAATATCACCTATATATGTGATTTTCTTTATAGGAATATACAAGATGTTGGAGATGCCATATTACCGGAGCTGGCAAAATATTATAACTAATAAATCTAAATTGTTTAAATGTTGAAAAATTTTAAAATATATTTATTTTTGTGACGAATTATACATTTATTCCAATGTTTTGGTTGTTTCTACATTTATATTGCTGCAACGAAGTTGTTAAAATAGCTGCAGAAATGTGTGTATTAAATCGGTATGCGGAATATTAACTGCAGGAAAGATGATGGAAATGGGAAGAGATGTGGGAAGATACAGAATTGGATTGGCTGCAATTCATGAAATGGAAGGGAAGTGAAAATGGACAAAACAGTAGTGTACAGGAGGTAGAGTGCTCTAACACGAATTGGAAACGCACATGGTATAAACACACCTATAAATTGAAGATACTTCTATATTAGAAGTCAATAAAGACTATAACAGATATAGACAATAATAATACAAATACAAGATATGAACAAAAAATAGATAATTAGCATAAGTAAATGATATTAGGTAATTTTGAAGTTTTCTGTTAAAACTATCAACCTTCAGGTCTCTTATGGTTGTGGGAATTTTATTGTACAGGTTGTAACCTTGGCATCTAATTCTTCTTTATCCTTGGCATCTAATTCTTCTTTATCCTTGGCGTGTTTGAGATCTTGCTATTTCCAGATTTTTTCTACTTCTGGTGTTGTGTTTATGTAAATCTTTTCTGATCATTGTCTCAGTTATTCGATGTTTAATTTTTGAGTTATGTGATACAATATAGTACTAGATGTACGTTTGCCAAGATTGTATAGAATTTTTAATAGTCTATTCCGGTATCTTTGCAATGTAGTGAAAAGGTCTTAAATAAGTGAGTTGACTATGTACAACTGATATACCATAATTCTCGTTTTCCGAGACTGTTGGTGAGATTTTATATGCTTTGATTTTATTTGATCCCTATGTAATCTTTCCATTTGAGTTGCTTGTCTAGTGTCAAGCTTAAGTATTTTATTTATGTTATATTCCTGTCTTCTAGTTTCAACATATATATGTGTAACATTTTTTGTTGTTAATTGTTAATTTGTTGGTATTTGTCCATCTTTGAAGTAGTTTAATGTCTTCATTGCCGTTGTGTTCTATTGTTTGATCATAGCTTTTGTAAAAATTTGCTAGATTGTTTGCGTACATCCACCATGTAGTTCATAAAGACTCATATAAGAGGTACATACGAGATCCCAGAATTGACCCTTGTGGAACTCCATACTTTGTTGTCGCAATACTACTCCTCTCTTTTAGCTCTTCCAGGAAGTTTCTAACATTTAAGTGTTTATTGATGAGTTTCACCGAAATATGAGTTATTATAGAGGTGTATCAGAAATAACCATTTTCCTTTCAGGAGCTGAAAGATGATAACACATGCTTACTTTTTTAAAATAAACAAGTACTCTACGATTATAGTTTCCGAGATACTAATTATTTAAGTTTCTTTAACTTTCTAGGCCGACCCTGTCTCACTAATCTACATATAACATCAGTCAACTCATATAACAGCAGTCAACATATCATGTGTTAAAAGGACAATGATTATTTCTGATACACCGTATATACTTTATTTCCTTTGTGAGTGTTGATTTGAAACTGTTATGATGTTTAAAATCTCTGGTTCACACGTGTATTGGATATATAAAGTTATAGAAAAGTGTAATAGTAATAGATAGAATATACTATATTTCTGGTTGTACTCATTTTAATAAGCTTATTGATATGCGATTCCACAACCTTCCATTCGTAGTCCAGCTTATCCATTCTTTTTGACCACTTCCACAACTTCCCAGATTTTTGCATTGATGAAATGAAATGAAACAGTTTTAGTAACATCAATTATAACCCCTGGGAACAACTCTTCTTCGTATCAAAAAACTACATATTCACCCACTTTTCTTTCCACAGGCTTATTAAGGTGTAGTCACTTTCACTGCCAGATGGTATCTCATCAATATTTGAGTCGGAATTACCTTCTTCAAACTGAAACATCCGCTTGACTTTTTTTCGTTGTTGAGTTTTTCTTGTTTGGTTTTTTCTTTCTTTTCTCTCTCCGCATCACAGTCTCTTTTTTGCTTTGCTACTTCTTCCTTTTTTGGTATGTTCTTTTTGAAATATTCCACAATTGTCCTGAGATGATGTAGTGCTTTTTTCCTTTGCGGCCCGCTTTTTCCGATTCGTCATTTGCCTTCTGAAGGGAAAAGTATCTCTTTAAGGGACTGGGGGACACCTGATGGAGCTGAAGAAGATCCAGCTTGACAAGGAGTTACAGTTTCAGAATCATCAATGATTTGAAGGACAGGCGTTCTAAATACCGTTTGCATTGTTCTGACGTAATCACTGGATGTTCACATTTCCTGAAACCATTTTTGAGAATACTTACAGTCAAAACCTCGTCGATTCTGTTAAATGTTTTTGAGAATTGTTTTCTTTTACTATTGCGGCTTCCAAATTTTCTAACCTTCACTTGTGCACTCTCTCCCTCCAAATCTCATTAAGCGTCCTGAATACTGCAACATCCATCGGTTGCACAAGGTGTGTTGTATTCAGAAAGAGGGCGGTGAGTATTTGCCATAAGTTTCGCAAAACTGGCTCACTTGTTAGCTCAGGTGAGATGCGAGGTCATCAACAAAAAGAATGACGGACAAAAAATTTTTTTCTTTCACCAGCCAGGAGTAGAAAATGTCAGCGAAAACTCAAAAAAGACCTCTCAAGTTGTCCATCCTGACTCTGTTTTTCCCTGAGGGAAATTGTCGGCAATTTCCTGTGGGATCCGTTTATATTTATACCATACTGTTAGTGGTGACACAGCGCCACCTGCGCTCCCAGTGACTAGGACGGTCAGACCTTCCTTTTCATCAGGATTTACTTGCTAGTACACCATTTTGGCCCCCTTTTTCACTAAAATCTTACCTTCCTTTGGGTTTAAACAAAGGACAGCCTTTTTTTATTTGTTTCTACGCTAAAACTTATTAACTAGTGATCACTAATTGGAGTGCCGTCTGTTGTTATTTTTGAGAACTGATTCTTGTCCAGATTTGAAACGCATATGATCTATTATGGAAAGGTTACCTCTTAAATTAACTCTTATACAATTTTGATAATTTATAATGTTAATTAGGTTAAAGCCTTTGCTCTTCAATCTGTTGACATACATAGTTTTTTGTTAGTGTACTGTTAGGTTTGAGCAAATCGAAATTCAGGTCCCCCCAATATTAGCATATTGCTTTTTACTATATTCAAGAAAGGCTGCAATTTCATATAACTGATGTTACACCATGTATGACCCGGAATAAATAAGACAAACGAATAGCTGTCTCAGCGGGACAAAAATAGGAACTACTATAGATTACTTATAATTGTTAGCATTAGGCACATATATTGTTCTTCCATGCTCGCATTATAAATCATCTACTCATCCAAATTAAATTTGTTATCAACTTAAAATAACTTTTTAAAAACACACCGCTACGCTAAGTTACGTAACTTATATATCGTTCTTTGGCTGTCTATAAATTGCACATAAAATTATATTAAAGTCACTAAGTTTTATCACGTTATGTTTATTAACTTTTAACTGGGCGCATAGTGCGTCATATTGATATAGCTTTTTTATTCACATATTTATAATATCTGAGCCTTTATCTATTCCTCAGGTATTTAGCTGTTAGCTGATCCTGTTTCCACTGAAAAAAATGAACGTGCGCCTCCGAGGTGCCATTCGACCAGTTACATTGCAAATATTTTTTTCCGCCTCTTTCAACTTACGACTAAATTCGAAGCGGTCCGAAGTGATTGGTGTATATACGCACTTTCAGTCGTACAGAAACATGTCGAATTGTGAATACAAACACTGACCACTATTTAATTTGATAATTGATTATTTTGATGCTGAAACTGACGAAAATATTATTGGTTCCGGTCATGACAGTGTAGATAGCCATGATAGCAATCCAAAAATTGATGAAGCGACCGACAATGACAACAGTGATAATGACGACATATCAAATAGGTACTGCTGATTATTTCTTGGTAAGTCGTTGACTAATTTAATGAATTCATGTTCATGTGTTTTTTTATGAAGGGAAAAAAAAAATTACAAAATACAGACTCGTCATTTCCCATTTACCTAGAACCAAACACAAGACACAAAATGTTTGTTCTCTCTTTGGGCGATTTTGTAATTGAATTATTAGTTGAAAACACAAACATATACATACAATCAAAAGTACTTGATAAATTTAACAGAAAGAGAGATGCAAAAACAGTTACAACAAACGGACTGAAAGCTTTTATTGGACTTATCATAGTTGCGGGAATTTTACGAATATCTCACTTGAATTATGAAGATTTATTTTCCAATGGCGACTTCACTGGGAATTTGTTTAATAAAACTATGAGAATATAAGAATATAAGTATGAGCCGCGAAACTGGAATAAATTATGTATGTCCGTAATTTGACTATATTTTTTGTTTACGGCGCAAATTTCTTTCTTGTTCATTGACATCTAGAGTCACTTGTTTTCAGTCAGTGATGTCATATACGATTTTTTAAAATGGAAAGACATGGCATGTGACATGTCGCTGGAAAGGGC
>JAWQRI010000010.1:0-12570 GCA_033557385.1 Temnoplectron lewisense
ATGTTATAGTAGAACCCATCGTGCGGTGGTGTACTGATTTATATTCCTAATGACGTGGCTAGCCTCCCATTCCCTTTAGGTGATTTTTCTGTGACACTAAATGGGGAAGCTACCGGGGTCCTTGTGACTAAACTTATCTTAGTGAGAATGACCGTATATCGTTACCCGTTTGGAAATTTAGATATTTTTTAAATTATTATATCCAATACCTTAAATTCTTTCAGGTGTCACAATAGAAATATTATTTGTACAGGTGCGGTGATTTCAACATTCGTTTCGTGACGAGTGATTCCAGGTTGGCTAAGATGTGCGATTTTTTTAGTAATGTTCCCACTAGATTTAATAACTCATTAGATAGCAATTTTTTTCTAATATAACGTTCACTGTTAGACATAACGAGTCCGCTGGCCTCTCTACTAAATTTCTTGGACTGATTTTGGATACTGCTCTCACTTGGAGGTTTTCTTCTACATCTTTCCGAATGGTTTTCCAGCAGTGTGCTTAGAACAGCCTATTTCGCAGTTATCCACAGTCATCATGGCATGGTATGGCATCTTGTGGAGTCATTCGTCCATTACAAGTAGATAGTGTGGTAATCAAAAAGGTGCAATTAAAGTTTTACCGGACTACGTTTATTCATTTAAATATCATGCCGTTACCGTCACTTTACATATGCGATTGTTTAAAATATTTTACGTCTACCGCTAATATTCCCACTCAATCAGAAGTACACATTTATTTCCTACTATTCCTTTAATTATTGTACTGTACAATTATAGTTTTGTTTAAATTCATTACAAAATGAAATGTATAATCGTTAATTTTGTTAACCTTATTTTGTACAATTGCTTCTTTAATTTTGTTCATTACTTTTATGAATTATATAAGTTCCATACAATAAGTGATGTTTAACGATCGAGTTACATTTTTCTATTAAATTCTCTTGTTTATTACAAATTAACACATGCATTTCATTTTGTTCTAGAAATACAACAGGCAGATGATTTTATTATCATTTCATACTTACATTGGAGTAGTGGGTATTAGCCGATTCTGGAACCTCCTCATAGAACAAGGTCAAGGACACCCCAAGGTCAAGGTCGAGGTCAAGGTCAAGGTCAGGTCACCTGAGTGACCTTGACCATGACCTTGACCTCGACCTTGACCTTGGGGTGTCCTTGACCTTGTTCTATGAGGAGGTTCCAGAATCGGCTAATAAGGTATAGGACTTTTTCTATGATTTTCACCTTTACCTTATAAGTGTAGATGTTAACCGTGCCAAGGTTAATGGTATACTGTGAAGGTTGACTACGAAACCTTGACCTTATGAGACTAGACTTTGGTGGGGGGAGTTTCTTGGCGGGAGGAGGTTCTTATAAATAGTGAACAGAGGAAGAGCTCATCAGTACTTTCAAGTAATACCTGTAGAATTAAGTGTTATATCTCTAAGTATTGTTACCGAAAATGTTCGTTTGTGAAAATTGTAGTAAAAGTTTTACCCGTGGCGATAACCTGGCAAGACATCAACGTTCAGCATGTGTCGGGAAACGAATGAGAGTAGGTGATCCAAATTTGCCAAATGTAGTCAGTACAAACTACATTTGTTGTGACGTTTGTGAAGTCCTCGTTGACAAAAGTTGCTACTCCGCACACTTAAGGAGCAACAACCATAAGAGTAACGCCTTCGTAATAATTGATGATGGCGTAGAAAGGATGTCTGGCGCTTTTGGAGATCGGATTGTTAACTACAGAATATCAGAGCCAGGTCATTTTATTGATATTGGCGAATTTAGTCAGCGAATCCGAGAAAAGATTTTAAATTTAATACAAAGTTCCATAGATTTACACCAAAGTGTAAAAATAAACCTGGAATGTTTTGGAATGTATTTTTTAAACAACAAGGAAGTTGTCGAAATTAAGTCATTTAATACGAAGAACAAGATTGTCACCACATCATCGGACCTGTACGAAATATACAGTGAATTCATCGATGAGATAACTACGAAAATGTCGGAATTCCAGGAAAGAGATTCCGGTAAGATATATAAAAACTTAAATAAATTAAAAATAATATAATTAAAAAGTTAATAAATTATTATACTATTGATTTTATCTTCAGGTTGGACGTTACTAGATATTCTACACATGGAACTAAATATGCATAAGCATAACCCCACCAGAGCAGCGAGTTATGTAGATCTTCCGTCAACGATAAAAAGTCGACATGCCGTTATCAACATCCAGAATAATGATAATTTCTGTTTCGCCTGGGCGGTAACCTCAGCTTTATTTGAGCCGAGAGGCGCACCACAGAGAACGAGCTCGTACCCACATTTTTCTCAAACAGGTATAGATTTTTCACATATAGAATTTCCAGTAAAATTGCGCGATATACCTAAATTTGAACAGCAAAATAACATATCGATAAACGTATACGGTGTTAACTCATATTTTAATGGTGTTAATATGGTTGATGACATTATAACATTTTCTATTTGCACAAACAAACGGGACCGTCACATAAATTTATTATTAGTCAGCAATAATGATGGGGACAATCACTATTGTTGGATAAAGAATTTATCACGTTTGGTAACATCTCAAGCATCTCAAAATGGTCATGAAAAGTATATTTGCGATGGGTGCTTAGTATATTTTACATCTGATTTAAAGCTTGGGCAACATCAAAATGATGATTGTGGTAAGGTGAAAGCCGTTTTACCAACAACAAACTTAAAAATAAATAAATATGGAGATTGCGAATTTGCAAACATACTTCAGTTCGAAAATATTGAACGACAATTGAAAGTTCCGTTTGTTGTGTACGCAGATTTTGAGGCCATATTAAAACCAATTGAAACAAATAATGAAAATAATGACCCTAATAGTTCATATACAGTAAAATGTTTCGAGCATCAGCCACACTCTTTCGCATATTTTATTAAGTGTGACTATGACGATACAAAATCTAAATTTGAAATATATCGCGGGCAAGATGCTGCCCAACAATTCATGATTAAATTGGAAAGAGATGTTATTAATATTTATTCAAATTACTTGCAATACACAAAACCAATGACTCCACTAACCGAAAGAGAAAAGATATTATTTGAAAATACGGACACTTGCCATATATGTGAGAAGCACATAAAGAATAAATCTGAGAAAGTATGCGATCACGATCACTTAACTGGGAAATATAGAGGTCCAGCACATTCAGTTTGTAACGTAAATTACAAAATTCCAAAATATATACCAGTATTCTTCCACAATTTATCGAACTATGATAGCCACATGTTCGTAAAAAACATTGCCATGATGGGTGAAGATGTGCACGTCATAGCGCAAAATAAAGAAAAATATATTTCTTTCTCCAAGAAAGTTCACGTTGGAGATACAGTGGATCATAACGGGAAATCAAGAAAAGTGTATATGAAAATCCGGTTTCTCGACTCCTTTCGTTTTATGGCTTGTTCTTTAGAAAAGTTGGGATCCTTTTTGGAGGACGATCAATGTGTAGAGATAAGAAAACAATTTCCAGATGCCGATAAATTCACACTTATGCGACAAAAGGGAGTATTCCCCTACAATTTCATCGATTCTTTCGAAAAACTTGATTATCCAACGTTACCAAAACCTGAAGATTTTTATGATTCACTAAATAATAAGCAAGTTTCAGCAGAAGATTACGCCCGTGCACAACAAGTTTGGAATATGTTTAATTGTCGGACGTTAGGTGAATATAGCGACATTTATTTAACAACCGACGTACTTCTTTTGGCGGATATTTTTGAAAATTTCAGAAGCATTAGTGTAGAATTTTATAAATTAGATCCTTGTAATTACTTTACCGCCCCGGGATTCGGGTGGGACGCTTTACTACGAATGACAGGCGTAAAATTAGAGTTATTAACTGACATCGATATGTTACACTTTTTCGAAGATGGTATACGTGGAGGCCTTAGCATGTGCACGAAGCGAGCTGCTGAAGCGAACAATAAATTTATGGAGGAATATGACATTACGAAACCATCTTCATATATACTTTATTTAGATGCGACAAATCTTTATGGCCACGCTATGCTTAGGAGGTTACCGACGGGGAAATTTAGGTGGCTGACGGAGGATGAAATAAATCAATTAGATATAAACCAATTAGAAGAAGAATGTGAAACCGGATATATTTTTCAAGTAGATTTGGAATATCCACAAGCGCTACATGATAAACATAACGATTTACCCTTCTGTCCGGAAAATAAGGTCGCTCCCGGATCAAAGTATACGAAATTAATGACGAATTTATACAATAAAGAAAAATACATAATACATTACATAAATTTAAAGCAATGTTTAAGATACGGATTAAAGTTAACTAAAATTCATAGAATTTTGTCATTTAAACAATCCAATTGGATGTCTAAATATATTAACTTCAATTCGCGGAAACGAGACGAGGCAAAAAATGACTTTGAAAAGAATCATTATAAAGCCATGAATAACATTGTGTTTGGCAAGACTATGGAAAATGTAAAAAATCGGTCAGATATTCGGTTAGTAAGTCATTGGGAGTGTCGCCATAGGAAACTCGGTGCAGAAGCTTTAATAGCAAAACCACATTTTAAATCCTCAAAGGTTTTTTGTGATAATCTGGCAGCTATTGAAATGCAAATTGCGCAAATAAATTACAACAAACCATTGTACGTCGGATTTTGTATTTTAGAGCTATCTAAGACCGTAATATATGAATTTTTCTATGGTCATCTGAAATTAAAATATGGTGAAAATATGTCACTTTTATACACAGACACCGACTCAATCATTTTACACGTTAACACCGCAAATGTTTACGATGATATTAAAGAAGATATAAATAAATTTGATACCTCTAATTATCCGGAGAATAATATACACAAAATACCTCGTGGAAAGTCTGTACTTGGGAGAATGAAGGATGAGTTCCCCAATCAAATAATAAAGACCTTTTATGGTACTGGTGCGAAAGCGTATTGTTTAAATTTGTTAAGTGGTGTAGATATAAAGAGGGCTAAAGGTGTCAAGAAAAATGTTATTGACAATGATATTAGTATGGCGGACTATAAGAGAGTTATTCAAGAAGGGGGATCGGTTTTTAAAAAAATGTATGTTTTTCGCTCAAATTACCATACCGTCTATACGGAATTAAAAAATAAAGTATCGTTGACGGTAAAAGACGATAAGAGGTACATAATGGCTGACGGCATAAGTACACTCTCGTGGGGGAATTACGTAATAGATAATTTGGAAGCGGATAAACGATTAGATATGTTAATCGAAATGCTAAGACGGGAAAATGTAAACAGAAGACCTCTGTCTCCCGGACTAGCGAAATATTTAAATAATCTTTAATTATAGAATAATAGAAAAATATGTTTTAAAAAATTTGTTAATTTTAGAGATATAACAAATAATTCTACAGTTATAATTGAAAGTACTCATTTAGGATTATTATATAAAGGTAGTTAAGAATATAAAAAGCATTTTTAGTCAGTTAATAGGATTATGTATTATTAGGATATGTAGGTTGTAAATAAGACTTAGCGTATAAGTAAAAAAATAAATTTATTCATTAACGATTATAAGACATTATTTTTATTTATCCAAGAGTTGTGTTCGGCACCCATTCCTAACCATTTCACCAGGACTTGGCCTCCTTTTCGACGCAGAACTTTTTCAACCAAATATACGTCTGGATACTTAACTTTTTGTAATTCTTGTTCATAGAAACCCCCCAATATTAACTCACCCTTAGAATCTGTAAGAGTGTATGTTCTAGGGTAAGTATTTTGCACTGTCGCTATCGTGAAAACTTCATTAGACCAATTCGGTGTATAATTCTTCGTAAATGCGTGCCGATGTTTACTTATTCGCACATGATTTCCTACAACATATTTAGGCTTCCTAGGGTCGGCAACTTTCATGGAAGTATAAACGGTCTTTAGAATACTTGAGGCATTTTTTCTATTTACACTACTCGGTTTCACACCAATGGTACCGTGTACAGTGTTGTTATATTCCTGAAGTAGACGAGGTAACAATTTTAACCAGCGATAGTTTCCTTGCATGCTAAATTCTCTCCACATTTTTTCTTTCAATGTTCTATTAAATCGTTCAACGATGGAACTTTTTAAAGTGGAATATGTGCTATAATGATTAATCGCATATTTGAGCATTAATCTTTTAAAATCAGCATTATAAAATTCTTTTCCGTTGTCTGTTTGTAAATTTTTTGGTTTCCTCTTTGTATCCATTAAAATTTTGTTCATCGAGCGCGTAACCTCTGTACCAGTTTTATTTTTGAGTGGTAAAGCCCAAGCATATTTAGAGAACGCGTTAATCACTACCAATATATACTTGTGATTACCGTTATCTTTAGAATATGGAATCATTTCAACTAAATCTGCTTGGAATAAGTCCATTAAACCTTTAATTATCACCCTACGTCTTTTAAAATGTTTTCGAACAGGCGCGTGAAGTTCATCAACCACGACCCTTTTGATCGGTTTCATTATTTCGGCTCAATTAACAATTCTACGAAGAACGGATCCTTAAGTGGAGCGACTTTTTCTTTACATTTACACCTGATCTTGGTGTCTCGTAGTAATGTGCCCCCCTTTGACGCGTCGAAGTCTCTGCTATTAACAATCAACTGAACGTTATCAGTTATCCTATGCGCTTTTATTTGACCAATGTAAAACAAGTTGATGTATTCCCTAACGTGGCCCATATTTTGTATAATGTAATATTGCCCATGCACATCTCGCTTCCCATCACCACACAATGTTAAAATAACAGGTCGGCTAAGATGTCGTGATTTAATTTGCGGACGACTTAAATGTTTAGATATGCTGTGCTCCTGCAGGTGTTTGCCCAACTTACTGACACTCATACCGCTAGATACATGTTGACCAAACTTATTTAAAGTCATGTTGCGCTATTCAGTGCTCAGTATGTTTTAAAACGATTATGTTGTATGCGTATCCTTTTATAATAATTTAAATTCCCACCGCGAAGTTATCCCTTTACTTTATAATTCCAGCTTCCTTAATCTCTTCGATTATCGATAATATCTCATTAGTATGACCGCTATGTCCGGCTAATTGGGACGCCTTCAGTAGCCGTAATCGCTCTACTAACTCATTCACATCGTCCCAATACTTGAATTGCTTAACAACGCCTGGAATAAGGTGTTTTTGTAAGCCACGCCCAAGTTTCCAGTGGCGAGCCCAGTGGACATTGGGATTTTCACGGGCTAATATCGGTTTAATGATATTAGCATACTTATGCGATTTGCTAGCCGACGGACCTCGCTCTGGGTCATAATCTATTTTATAGGCGTTCGTTCTTATTAAAATATCCCTATATTCTCTAACTTCTCTGGGATTGAATCTTCCCGGCTCTTTTTTAAATAACAGCTCATATAAACCAGGAGTGCCTACATAAGTGAAATCACCAACTACAATATTTTTACCATCAAATTGCACCGGTTCAGTACCTACGTAAAGCCCTTGTTGCGTTTCGTGTACACCATATTTGGTATCAAACGCCTTTTCTACATCTGTTTTTAATTGGGTAAGGTATTTGCGTGGTAATATGTGAAATTGTTGTAATGCAGCTTGTACTTCCGGAGTTTTTAACTGCTCTTCTAACTGTGCTCTCAGTTCTTGTAATTTACGGTTTGCGGTCGCTTGATAAGTACTAAACGATTCAGTACTATCATCTAAACTCCAATCTTTTTCGTATACCTTCTCCGATTTACGTTTACTACCATCACTTATGTTACTCCTTTGGCCACCTTCCACCGCGAACACTTCTTCATCCTTAAGGAATGAAATTGATGGTCTCTCCGTAACGGGTGACGCGACCAATTCTTTTTCCGATGTGGGAGTAAAATGCTCTCTTCCAAGCTTCTTTTTCAGTTTAGGTATTTGAACTTCAAAAGAGGCATCTTTTTGAGCACGCTTTTGTGTAGTTTTTTTAATTGGAGTCGAAGTGGTGATATCGTCCATTCTATCTCTATTTTTGATACCCCATTCGGTTTGAGAAAGCATATCTTTGTCAGGTATTATGGTTGCAGTATCCAACTTTTTAGCTATATCTTTAAGCGGTTCCGTGATCGGCGCATATTCGCTTTGCGCGCGAAATTTTGATTCCTCTATATCTTGCTTTAATGTCCGAATTTTTTCTCGGACAGCGTCCCGCGCTTTGACTAATTCTTGGGTCAGCGCCGTGTTCATAACGAGTTTAACTTCTTTTATCGGAGTATCTCAAACTACTGATGTGAATGTATGGTTACATTGTTTTTTAAACTTGAATGAATGTATCAAACCCTTTGCGGTAACGCCCATTGTCCTTAGGCGAATCGAGATCGATAACTAAAACTCCATGGGGCGTTTGCCAACAGGTATTACAAATTTGCATGAATTCCTCAAAAGTTATATCGTTCGTTAGGTGATCGTTATATATATGTCTTAAGTTGGTGGAATCTTGTTTAAATAAAACTAAAAAGTTGCAATTGTCTCTTATTAATTGCTTTGGAATTGCGCTGTACGTTTGGTGTAAAAGAAAACAATCCAGATTCTTATGGCGACCGTACGAATAAAACTCCTTTATTACACTTTGCCCAGCACAACATACATCATCAAAAATGATAATAGAGAATTCTTTAATAATAGATGTGTCAATACAGTCATTTATGTTCGAGAATTCGAAATAGCCACAATCTTCCACGAGTCCAAGTAAACGTCGCAGATATTCGTACTTGCTTTGATATAAAGAGTTTGAACATAAATAAACATTTAAAAATCGCAAACCGTTACTAGAAAGAAGTAACGATAACATCACGTTTGTTTTCCCCGAGCCACTAGGACCACAAACTATACCGCGTTTAGATGTTCCTGAGAACAATTTTGAATGACGTTGGAAAGGGACATCTGGAGCACCACCCTTAATATTGAGGATAGGGAGACTTAACGGTTGTTTTAAAAGTTTACACACATCGGCCATGGTATTTAATTAACAAAGGTTGGATAATAACTAAACTCGTTTTAGTATGTGTAGATAATATATTACTAAGTAACCAAACAATTTCAATTACCCTAACAGCTTTAATATATGCGAGCGATTTTCTTGTCCTTAAAAGTATATGGTCGTTACACTATACTGACCTTAACCTGTCAAGAGTACCAAGGCTGGTTTAAAAATAGACGTTTCCCATCCGTATCGGAACCCGTTTAAACATTTTACTTTTAAGAGCGTGTGTCAGTTTTATTTAAGATTAAAAATATCACTTTTAAAATAAATTAAGAATTTCACTTTTAATATGATAAAGTAAAAAAACTACGATTAATAAACTGAATAACATATTAATAAGTAATGAACTAAACAAACTACATACAACAAATAATAAACTAATAATTCATTAATAAGTAACTAATAGCAAATGTATTGTAACAGATCCAACTCGTAACATATTTGTATTAGCTTAGAATCGCCAAATTATAAACAGTACACACTCATATCATTCATCATTCGGCTCTGTATCCATGTGATATATACATTGACAGGTGGTTTCATCTCTAATGCTGAATAGGGAAACTTTCATACAACAAAAGCAATAGTTGTTTCTATCAATTATAAATTGCCACGCAGAGTGACCAGACATAATTTGACCATATTCAATTCGGGTCTCAACTCGATCTCTCACGTACCGTAAGCCAAGTTTTTCCTTTTCAGAATTTGTTAGCTTACGAATCGCCCTGTTTATTCTTTGGCGACACTTATGGCAAATGTTACCATAATCTGATCTAAAATAGTAATGCTTAACGCAATGTTCAAGCTCAAGATTAATTACTTGTAATAAATCCAATGGTGTGGAGAATATTACATGTAATAAATCATGAGACATGGGTAAGCCGAAATCCTTCAAGTCAACAAATTGTTGTGGCTGATACATTACATTAGCTATTCTAATATAATTTTTATGGTTATTAGTCCAGGTGGTTATTAAATTTAGTAAGACTGTTATAGGTACCAATCCTAATAAATTTAATAACCTATCCTTTCTATTAAAACTAATGTTGACAGCCCTCAGAGATAAACTCTTCAACGTCTCCATTTTTATCTGAAATCAATAATGTAAGTAAAAAAAAGAACAATGAAATATTTGTAAAACTTTATTAGTACTAAAAATTGCCAACACACATAAAAGTGAATAAAAAGATGTACAAAGAAATTATTTTAATTTTATATATTTAATAATAAGTTATAATTAAGTTTTGAGTATAAAAAATAAATAAGTAATTAAAAAGTACATAAATAAATAATTGATTGTCGTCTTCACCAACTGGTAAGAAGAGATTGGGGAGATTTAACAGGATAAATGGAACATAAAGGATCAGAAAAGTAGGAGGTAAGCCATGCAAAGGTGTTATAGAGAAGCTCGCACAGATTCGAGCTTCCCTATTTCGCTTGTTAGTGCAGAAATAATATTTTGAAAATCCTTGTCGGGGTCATTTGTTAATCGTTGTAAGCAATTTAAAGATTCATGCAACTTCGAAATTTCGGTTGTAAGCATAGTTATCAGGTTAGTACGAAAAATTTGCATGTTAGGTAATAGGCTGGAATTGCAATAATCTTTTGCCGTTTGGAGAAGAATTTTTTCCAATGATAAAGAGTTTTTACCCTCCACATTAACGGATACTGTTTGCACAGATGTAGTATTTAATGTAGAGGGTACTTTGAGGGGAAGGTGTGCTACGGGAGTTTGGAGACGGTTTTCAGACATACACCCTCCACCCTCTGCATTAACAGTCTTTGTTTGTAGACTGACACAATGTAATGTAGAGGGTGGTTTGTATGCAATGGGAATGGGAGGGTTCAACACAATATTTTGAAGAATATTGGCTGTTGAAGCAGATGTCGTCGGTACTACCTTTAATTTTGATTTAACAATGATTTCCCGAGAACAATCATTCGTAGTAGTGCCACCTTTCAGTAAAATTTGCCGCAAGATGCTGTTGGTACCACGATTGATTGGTTCCCTGACAACCTCATTCTGCTTCACTTTAAAGTTAGCACCTTTTACAAAACGACGACCTTTGGGGGGGAAATTTTTCTTATGGGTGCAAAGCGAGTCAGAAGGAGATAAAGCAAATTTTGAGAAATGACCCCGTGTTTTGCTATTTGCGGATGAGCTACTGAGGACAGGGCTACGACTTCTTTCAACATCTTTCGATGTTGATGGTTCATCGCACATCGCAACCTCGCCCTCAATAACCTCCGGAAATATGCCTAAAGGAAGAAGTGAAGGAGAAGAAATTTTAGTGTTAGTAGGATTATGGGCGGAGTGTAAAACAGGTGTTGTTAGTTGCGAGGATTGTGAGGTAACTTTGACAACTGTAGTTGTTGAAACTACAGATGTCAAAGTTGTCTCAGGCAAAACAAGATGACGCAATATATCATCAAAATCATCTTGTTGAAAGCATGGTTGTGTGACAGGAAAGCCGGGTGCTGTGAGGGGGATTTGGGAAAATAGTTGGGAAATGGAATCGCTTTCGTGTGACACTGCGAAGTAAATGGATAAATGAACATTATATATTTAAGGGAAATATAATATAAACTTACTCTTTAAGGGTTGTTGATGAAGCGACTTTGCCCGGTTATACTGTGGCAACTACTATTCTGAAAATAAATAAGTCATGATAGTAGGCATGCAATAAAAAATACATTTAAAGGTACATTTAAAAAATTAATTATACTTACAATTTATACGGTTTCTCGATGTGGAGCCGTCTGTTTTTTTCGAAGATAAGGCGTCACGCGGCGTCGTTTGATAGACCGTATGGTTTCCTGGAAATGAATCGTGTATTATAGGTGGACAGTATAAAGATTACAAACAAATTACACTTACATTTAAATAGAATGCTGCTGGTCTTCTCAACTAATTCACTCGAATTATATATCGCGTATCACTTGTAGATTTTATGACACGTATGCTAAATGCATGTGACGTTAAAGTACTGCTCGTTGCGGTCAGTACGAGACTGTTGGCTGCTGTGTTCAGAGTTACACTTAAATAGGAACTTGGAGTGGTGGGAGTAGGTGGTAAGGGGGGTCAAAGTGAAGGCCAAGGACACCCCCAAGGTCACTGTCATTCTTCAAGGTCGAGGCCGTTTGTCAAGGTCAAGGTCGTTTGTCAAGGTCAAGGCCGTTTGTCAAGGTCAAGGCCGTTTGTCAAGGTCAAGGTCAAGGTGGGTTGGGTTGGGTTGGGTTGGGTTGAGTTGGGTTGGGTTGGGTTGAGTTGGGTTGAGCTGGGTTGAGCTGGGTTGGGTTGGGTTGGGTTGGGTTGAGTTGGGTTGGGTTGGGTTGGGTTGGGTTGAGCTGGGTTGGGTTGGGTTGGGTTGGGTTGAGTTGGGTTGGGTTGGGTTGGGTTGGGTTGAGTTGGGTTGGGTTGGGTTGGGTTGGGTTGAGTTGGGTTGGGTTGGGTTGGATGATGTGGAATTGGGTTGGGTTGGATTGTATGGTATTGGAGTG
>JAWQRI010000011.1:0-11541 GCA_033557385.1 Temnoplectron lewisense
CAAAAAAGTAGTAAATACAACTTCAGGAAAGGAAGAAATTTTACGGCTTCTCCCTTATCATTGCTTTTTTAATTCGATTAAGATGATTTGATTCAACTGAATGGAAAATTTTACTGAAGGTAGGTAATATCAAAGTGCGCACCAAATCTTGGGAAGAACTATAAAACAACGTAAAATGTCTGATTATCATCTTGAATATATAATCTGTTTTATATGTCGACAGTTGGCTAACACGCTAAATAAATCCCGTAATTTTGCCTTTCCTCTGCCCTCATTTTAATGACTCTTCAAGCAAACAAATTAGCATTAGTGACCCTCTAATTTGGGACCTTGTATTTCGTTAATCATTATCATAAACTTTTTCGCCACGTAACTGGAATTATTAAATAGAATACTATGTATGCAGTTTTTAAATTTTGTTGTTTTGAATTCTTCCTAGAACTGAAAAACCATCATTAAAAATGCAGTACGTTAAGTAGAGCCTGGTAGAAATGGTGCACTCTGTGTATTTAAAGATAATTTAATTTGTTAAGAGGTCGATTTCTTCTTAAAATACATTTCAAGACAGTTCCATTGTTACATTTAAATTGACTTTTCTCAAAAACCGTAAACTTTACTGTTATTTGTTAATTCAATAGATGGAATTTCAATTGTGTTGATAATATTTTCAATTGTGTTAGTCTCTAAATTACTTAAAAATCAAAAATAAACAATTCAAAAACCGAGTTGGCCGTCGGCTGTCGAAAATTTGACCATTTTACCGATTTTTTTAAGTCAGTCTATGGAATTTGAATTTGTGTTGAATTGTATTGGTAATATTTTCAATTGTGTCTAAATCTCTAAATTGCTTAAAAATCGAATAGAAATCCGGGGGCCAAGTTGACCGTCGCCCGCTGAAAATTTCTCTAGTTGACATAGTATTAGTACAAATAGGGATTAATAACTCACGTTTACTACACACTAAAAAAACATTTCAGTTATAAATAAGAAGCGAAATTATAATATAGCGGTAGAGCCGGATTCGAATTGTTTATAAATCATATAAAACCTAACCGATATATTACAACATCGTTAAACATAACATGCGATAACAGATTTTTAGTGGATTTTTATGTAGATTACATGGCAACTACATACTATACAATCTTATTTAAGTCTTCATGTTTAATTTTTATGCGGGTTTTTTCACCTTACATGGAACTTTTCTGATTTATCGATGGATCTACCGAGCTTAACATTATTAAGAAATAAAATCCAAAGAATAAAACCAAGAATAAAAAGTCGAAAAGATATATAAAGAAGTCAACAACTAACCGACTTGAATATTATCGGAATTTTAACGTCTGTACATCAGTTCGCATTACCTTTTTAATTTTTATTATTTTCTGTCGTGCATTTGTGATTGGTCGGAGTTAATTTGATACAGGCAGTAGGAGGACCTCCACAGATTGATATAAATGAACTTAGAACTCTCTTCATTGCAAATGGTGGAAACATCGTTGCAAGTAATAAACTTGTATCTAAACAGGAACCTATATGCAAGAAACTCACAGCATAATTACATTCTAAAGTGTCTGTGGGGACTTTGTATAAGTTGGCAACTCATATTTATTATTCGTGGATTGCAGCTTATTTTTATGGATACATATACCCTTTTTTTGTTTCGATGGGTATAGTAATTTTTTTCATATTGTTGGCTTATCAGCTGCAAAAATTTTTTTATAGGATTGTATGCAGCGTAATCTCTTAACTATTTTCGTAACATAATGCCTCCCGAAACTTGTATTATTATGCAACACGTTTTCATCCTAAATGAAAGATGTACTTATTATGTTTATCCCCTGTTTATATCTATGTTTATTTAGCGCACTATAAAAAATACTGAGCCAGCAGCAAGCATTATGAGCTATTAATAATACAAACTAAACAGTATTTGGAATGCAACACACGCTGCCTAAAATTTTATTAGACATTTGCAGAGCAAACAAATCAAAGGTTACCTTTGCAAGATAAATTAATATCAGAGTTTATATTTTTAAACCCCAGGCTTTGCTACAGACTAACAGCAGTATTGAAAATATATGTAAAAAATACAGCTTTCAGTTGGAAAAAATATTATTCTTCGCAATTATATAACATTTACCAGTGAATTTTTAGGTCCAAACTATCGAGGAACAAAAGTTAAGTTACACTTTAAAAACAAGAGAACTTTAAAAACCAAAGTGCCTTAATAGTTGTGGAGTTAAGCAGGCTAATATTGTCAAACAATTCAACTTAAATAAGAGTGTTGTTCGCACACAAATCCATTTCTTTCAAAGTTGAGGAATGACAAGTATACCTAAACCAGGAAGGCCTAAGAAAACAACACCAGCTACTGATAAATTAATCAAAAGATTTTCGATCAAAAATTCGTTTCCCCCGACTGATGACATAAAAATGGCATACCCGCGACTATTAATTTATTCTATCAGAAACCTTTAATTTCGACGAAAAATAGACCGGACCGGTGCTTCTATGGCCATGGAGTAGATTCAATAGTAAAAATAAGGGGGTTATAAATCGGTTTTTACGTAGACATTATAAAGAATACAAAGTTACTCTATGGTGAAAGAAACCTAACTTTGATTTGGAAATTTGAACATGACACTGACTTGAAACACACTGCCAGAGTAATAAAAGATTTTTTTCTTCAAGAAAAAAATCACGTACTGGTATGATCAGCCACATGATTAGGGTCATGATATAAACCCTATTGAACATTTGTGGAAACAATTAGAAAGCACTGCCGTACATAAAAATTTAAAAAGAAAGGTGATTTCTACGATACGTTGTCAGGAGCATTAAATGAAATTGATGAAGAGTGAATTACGAAATTTACCATCATTATTTATATTATGGTTTTTCTTGAAAAGTTTCTTCACTTTTTTTCCAACAGAAAGTGTTTATATTATTTATTTTTTATTATTTTAAATGAAATTTAATTTCTTCCAGTTATTTATTGTTTATTAATATACTAATTTTTATAAGAATGATGGTAATTTTTATATAAAAAATAAGTGGATTTTAAAAGTTTCTCCACTTCTGGCCAGTACTGTACTCATTTTGATAGTCATTTCTATTTATTAGGGTAACACTTACATTTTCAAACTGTAACAGTCGGCACACTCGCATAAATAACTGTGAAACTAATTCAAACAGTAACTTCTAAAATATAACTTCTCTCAACACTAAACTCGGTGACAAGTCGCTGCATATACTAAACAAGGCCCTTATGCCATCTCTATTCTCAGGTAGGGTCTAATAACTTTTAAACGTGAGGAACCTGTAAAATATAATTTTTCTTTTTTGCTGGTCAATATGTTTCTATGTACGATGTAGGTATAAATACAGTATTATGATTTTGTGTCAAACTACATTACTAAGAAAAATAAAGAAGAGTTACAAGAACACGTGAATTAAGTTTTTTGCAATGAAAAACCCCTTTTTTTTAAATTAATTTTATTTAACAAAAAAAACCTACGGCGATGTTAGCCGGAGTATCGGGCAACGGCGATTTGAGCCGTGCACAATAATACTGACTATTATTCGAATTCTACTATTTTATAAATCTAATTATTGCTTAGTCGGTAACCTAATTAAGTAGCGTTGTACATGTCGATTGCGTTGATGGTAAACGGCGGCTCAACGGCTTACGCAGTCATCATTTTATAACACCTCCCTTTGCAAGATTCGATATCAAGGGCGAATTGCGAAACGCCTATCTCAGGATTTCCTTCTTGGGGTTCACTTTATTAATATGGATTCTTTGATAGATTAGTTTGACTACGACATAAATAATTAATACAATTATTATAATATATATTACGATGCTTCATCCGCTGTGGAAGTACACTCTAGGATCGCTCATAACTGATAATTGTTGCTCAATCCCATTTAATGCTAACTCCAATGATTGAAGATCTAATTTTTCTTGATGTAATTTTATTAGATTAAAACTATTGACGGCTTGACAACGATTTTGAGTTGTGGGATCTCCATATTCTTCGATACAGACTTGTAGCTTCTTAAAATGCGCTGGTCAGTTTTCAGTGAATAATCTTCTTCCAGAGAGATGACGTAACTCCCTGGTAACGCCTTATTTTCTTGCTCTTCACCACATTTCATTGTAACGATGGTTTCTTTTTTAAAATACGCCAATCTATTGACCGTCATTGATTTTATGTATCGTTTCATTGGTTATTATATGGTGACTATACTGGATTGCGCATGGAGATGTCGGTGATATTTCAAATGTTTTCAAATTGTTGCATATTAATTTATTTGAGCTCATGTATAAACACTTTTCATTTGTAAATGCATAATTTTGCTGGTTAATAATAAGGAATTTGTTTTTAGGAATGATGATTTGTATTGATTACCTTTAACGTTCATTGGTAGAGGGAAAAGGTGATAATTAATGTACTGTTGGGATTCCACGATGCGAATTTCTAAGATAAAATTAAGTTTGGAACCTTGAGCGTATGCCTTGATAGTAATAGTTTTTTCTATCTCAGGTATGTTCTGTATGTAGTTCGACTTCTGCCGCAAACTAAGTTGTAGGTACCGATCTGCGTATTACCAGTAATACTATTAAAAGGTCTTTTTGCTGAATTATAGGTGCATTTTTCCTAATTGTGCGAATACAAAATTCTTAGTATTTCATTTACGGAAAGGATAAACTGATTCCTAATTGTGTTCATCAGGAGGGCATTATAAGCAGATGTTTGTAAAATTGTTTGATTCTGCATAATTTGCGTTAGTTTATTTATTTTATTTTGTATCTTCTCCTGCTTATCGCTTAATCTGGTTATGGAAACTTCAAATTTATTTATAGCTATTCTTGTTAAGGAAGTTTATAAGGCGACTATTTCCTTTAATTTTACAGTAGATATAGATACTTGTTCAATTGCGACATCATATTTGGGTCTTGTTGGTCAAGATTACCTGTTATAAATTTAATGATTGATCCTAGTCCGTCGATTAATCCTCTTTTCGTAATAAAATTTGTTGGTAGCAATTGTTGTATTCTTTGTTGTACTGTATTTTTGGCATTATTTAAAATACTTTGATAATTTTACATTTCTTGCTGATATCTGGAGCCAAACTTTGTAGTTTTCCTACTGGTTATAAGTACTGAATGGCTCTCTAGTAAATTACTAAATTCTTCCTGTATCGGCTTTAAATCACATATTTTTATTAGAGTCCAAAAATCTACAATATTTTCTACGTGCCTAATTCATATTGCTAATATTCCCGGATTATCCACTATTTTTTCTATATCTAACGATCCCATTCCACCTGGGAGGGTGAAGGTCCATCTGAAATAGATAATTTTCTTAATAAGCGAAGATGAATTTTCTTCGATGAATTATTTTTTTTATTTCCGCAATGTTGTTTGGTAATAATTTGGTTAGGATGTATGGTCCGTTATATTTCTGCATTGTTTTATTTCTATTATTACTAGTCTTACGTTCGTAGACTTTGTCACCTACTTTAAATGGTGAATCTGGTGGAATTACTCGATTCCTCTTGTCCTGTGTCCTTTGGTTATTTGTTAGTAAAATTGTTTTGATCTGGTCGTATGTCTTCTGTAGCTTTTTCTTGTGCTCGTTCACATATTGTTGGTAATATTGTCTACTGTAAAACAATTCATAAGGATTTCGATTGTTAGTGTATCCAAATGTTATTTCTAATGGAGTAAATCCTGTACTTGAATGAATTGTATTATTATTATAGGCAATAATGGCACTATTCTATCACTATAGCTATTAGATTAGCTATGGTTTCTTTATGTATATCTTTCAATATACGAATGTGTTCAATTAAGGTCGAATGAAATCGTCCCATTATGCTGTTAGATTCCGGATTATTTGGAGTAATAAAATTAACGTTAATTTTGTGAAGTTTTAGGAATTGTTTAAGTGTTTCGTTTTTAAATTCAGATCCGTTATCAGTTGTGATTGATCTTGGTACTCCATAAAAAGTAAAATACTTAATAAATGCGTCGGCTATGTTTATAGCATTTTTTCCCGGTAATTAATATCGCTTGACCCAGTTTTGTGAAGGCGTGAACTACCGTTAAATAACTTTGTCCCACGATTACAAAACTGTCAACGTGTACACATTCAAATGTTCTATTAAATGTTTCTGTCAAAGCCATTGGAATATGAGGAGGACTACGCTCGTTTTTATTTCGTTTGCAAATTTCGCATTTGTTTATAAATTCTGTTATGTCGTTTTTCATTTTATGCCAATAATAGTTTCGCTGAAGGTGTTTTAATGTTTCAGTTATGCCTCGGTGATTTGTTTTGCCGTTGTGGTAATTAGAGATATGTTGTTGTTTTTCTATAGGGTCACTGACTGCTATTAGTCTTCGTGTACAGCTAATTAGTTTCAAAGAATTGTTTACGAAGTAGTTTGTATATGTTGCGCAAAAATCCTTGTATTTTTTTTCCTGGGGGAAATATGTTTTTCCTTTAACGGTATGATCTTTAAGAAATTTTAAAATATCTGTCTCGTTGTCATATTTGGGTATATTGACTTTATAAATTTTCCAATTTTCTTCCTGCGTTTTGCTAACTGGAGAAGATCCGTTAAATATAGTCTGTATATGAAATTGAATAGGTTTGCTATTAATTTGTCTGATAAATATGACCGGTCATCTTTTTCAAGTACGACAGATAAATGTCAAATTTGGAAAGATTATGTGATATTTTACCGATAAGTTGTCAAACAATCATGACGGGCCAATGCAAATATCAAATGCGACTGATAAATGTCAAATTTGACAAATTTATACCAAATTTAACCTATAATTTGTTAAACAACTATGACTCGTAAAATTTGTCAAAAATGTCAATTACGACAGATTCAAAGTGTCAAATTGGACATATTTTTGTAAAATTTTACCGTTAATGGTACTTTAACAAGTGTGACGGGTGAATGTAAATGTCAAATTTAAGTTGTTATGCTAAATATGACTAGTAAATTTGATATTCGATAGATAATTGTTGAAAAATATTCTATAGCAAAAAATATTCGAAAAAATCGATTTTTATAACAAAAATTAAAATTTGTGAAAATTTGCAAAAATGTTTTACAATTTGTCAAAAAATTAAAACATCTGAAAATTGGCTAAAATTTGAACAAACTTTTGGGTAAAGTGTACATTTTTTAAACAAATTTCACCACACTATTTGACACATTTAACTTGAACTAATTTTATAAATTTAACTTTATTGCAATTTTTTTACCGTTTTTGGGCAAATATTTAACAGGTTTTTGGATAAATTTTATAACTTGTTTTTTGACAAATTTTTTAATTTTTTTATGATTAATTGAGCAAATTGAATAAATTTTAGATTTTTTTTTACCAAATTTACCGAATTATACAAAATTGTTATTTTTTTTAGGAAATATTACAAATTTTACATTACAATTTTAATTGAACAAATTTTTAGGTAAGTTTTTCAATTTTTTTACAAATTTTACAGAATTGTACAAATTTTTTAAATATTTGATACATATTTTTTGTAATTTATTTATCATTTAAATATTAAGAATTTCATTTATTGTTTTTTTATCTGTCAAGGTTAGATTGTAATGCAGGTATTTGAACCTGTCCTTGTGATTGTTAACTACTTTTTTAATTGTATTTATTGTATTTTTTTACAAAAATTACCAAATTATACAAATTTTGGACAAATTTTAAAGTATTTTCAAAATCTTTTAGGTAATTTCTTTTGCAAATTTTATATTTTTTTAATGTAAATTTGATTCTTTTTACAAATTCTACTAAATAGTTCAAATTTTGCGTATGTTTGACACAATTAACAAACCTAGATTAATTTTACAGTTTGTTTTACAAATTTTGCCAAACTAATTTTTTGGTAAATGTAATAAACTGTTTATAAAAATTTTATAATTTCTTTACGTATCTTACTTTTGTTTAACAAAACGTATATATTTTTGTGCTAATTTTACCAGACTATACAAAATTTCTCATTTTTTTGACAACTTTAAACTTTGACATAAAAATTTAAAAATGTTCGTCAATTTGTCAAGAAATGGATTTTTTTACAATTTGTTAAAATCTGTAAAAATACTAACATTTTTCAGACAATTACAATATTTGCAAAATTCGTACAATTTGGTAGAGTTAATAAAAAAGTTTAACTTTAAGAATTTTTCATTTTTTTTAACATTTCTGAATTGCTCTTGATATTAATGTTTTGATAGTCCTGTGCAATCTTGAAAAATGACATTTACAACAAAATTTTCAACAATATATTTTAGGCAACTTGATTAAAAAGTTAATTAAATGTGCACAAATGTATGGTATGGTATGTGATAAAAAATTGTTTTGATATTTTAAAGCCTACAAAAGTGGGTAATTAGATACCATTGACCAATTAATGATGCCTCATGATAATTTTGTATCGTTCAATACAACCTTTGAAAATATCTATCAAAATAAGTTTGAAGAACTTGCTGTACACAGTAGCATTATGAAATGTTTATCAATTTTAAGTGCAGGTATTTGCTATGTGAACTCCTGTAAAAACTTTCCTCTAGTGTACGTTATTAAAATATACTTTAGGATAAGATTATTTTATACGTTGAAATTTATTAATAGAAATTGTAAATCTCAAAATAAAAATAAAATAGTCGTTTGGAAACATCAATAAATTACTGCTCCTAGTGGTAGTGTTTCTCATTTCACCTTAACGTTTAAATAATGCCGAAAGTTTATGTTATTAACACTGCACAGATATTTGTTTAATTATAAACCATTTTCACATTTACCGATGTAATATACGTCAATACTATATACTAAGTCCTAGATTATAGAAGATACATCTAGCTTTCTTAGAAATTCTAAATAATAACCTGGCTTCCTCCTCTGAACGCATGGTTAGTGGTCGACATTGTTCGATATCTCATTTGATGATCCAAATACAGTAACGTTTTACAACAAATGTGTGTGATTATTTAAAAAAAAGTGTTTCTTTTGAGCGTCGGATAAACAAGTAGTAAATATCAAAATTGTTACAGTGAACATAGTAAAATATTACTAACTGGCCATATAAAACTACTATTAAACAACTATCCTTCCCTCCTCCTACTCAAATTGATTATTACGTCTCGATCTTCGTTCAACTCCATGGATCGTGCCGTCTTATTTGGACAATCGTCGTAGCACTCCAGCTTTCAGCTTCGCTTCTAAGCACTTCAGCTTCCCAAATTTAAAACCCCATGCTTCACATCTGCATGTTACTCATTACACATTCCACCACTTCAGGCATGCAGATATCCAAATCTGTCATGCCTATAAAAGTAAATTTATTCAACATTTATTTTTGCAATAAAACATGAAATAGAATAAACTTTTTCAACACGTCAATAAAGCTAGCAAGCACCCATCTAAAAAAAATCAATAATAATTAGCTTATAACCAAGGACAAATTAAAGACTAGTTTGTTTTGGTATTTTGGATCTGTATTTAAAGTTTTTGTGTTTTCAAAATCAAAGTTTATCTGTTTTAATGGAGTCCGTACGATTAGAAATTTTACTTTTATGCCACTCACGGTTTTTGGATTGAATGTTGCAAATTACGTTAGTTTTCACTTAATTATCATCTTTGTCCTTTGTAGTACTAAAACAACCGCTTATTTTAATGAAGTAATAATCTGCAATATGTAAATTTTGAATATAAAGTTTAAAATTAACTAAAACAGCTTAACCACAACAATACTTTTTTAAAAACTGAACACATGTTTCAGTTTATCTGATAAAAATATCTGCATGACTTACGTACCTAAGTTGTACCCATAATAACTGTTGTAATTGTATCCTAACTACATGAACGGGCAAATGGAATTTTAATTACTTAGTCCGGTAGCCGAGTATGTCAAAAAGTATGGACGCAGGTGTGGACCTTGGTCCGTTATTGAATATTTTATTTTTGTTTTTAAAAATGTCTAAGCTTTCCGCTGCGGCAACTTGATTATTTTTATTAATTTATTTAATCAATTCAATTTTATCGTCTATTCTATGGGTTAGAGTGATGATGGAAGCTATGTTACATTTCTCTGAAATATTATATTTAAACTAAGCTATATGCTTTTATTATCTAATTTTAAAGGAATCTACGTGATTGTCCAATGTAACGTTCATCGCATTTTAAACAAATGATTTTATAAAACCCCGATTTGTCTATTAAATTATTTTATCTTTTGCATTACCTGGCCGACTTTTAATTGTTATTATTCGTAAATGCTACTTTAAAATCAAACGTTTTAACATATTTGCTAACCTCTTAGCGGTTTTATAAACCGCTTGGGTCCGTCTTTAATTACTGTTTTAAGCCTAGTCTGTTTATGTAAGTTCATTTTAAATTTCATTTCTCTTAAAATATTACCTATTATAATTTTATAAAACTCGTCGAAAACAGCTAATTCTTCAATGTATTTAAGTTCTTTGTTGTATTTAAGTTTGTTTAATTTGACGTTTACTAAACGGTCTACCATACTATTAAATGCGACTACTTTATGTTGGAAATGGTGATCCATTATTAGAATCCGATATTATGAATCATTTAGTATTGGCCTCCTTACGGAAAATATCGAATTCTAAGTTATATCCGTTTCTAATTATCAATGTGTCAAGAAAAGGCTGTGTAATAACCCTCACTTAGTAATCAACACTAAATTCTAGTCAGTTTGTGACCTGAATCATATAGATTCCGAACCCAGTGTTTGTACTGGCTTCTACTTAGAACATCTTTATTTCAGAAAGAAGTACAGTACAAATATATACAGAGTGTCACACTAAGAGTGGCGAGCGGCCATATCTTCAAAAGTGTGATACCTAGAACTTCGGGGAAAAAATCATAACTAATGCAACTAAAGGAAATTGCTAGAAAATATTTTTTTAAGTTTCAGATTTGACCGCAAGGGGGCGCAATTGCTGGGTTAAAAGAACTAGGACAAGTTATAATTTTTAATGCATTACTGGAAAGCTGAGCAAATTCTGCATCAGTTTAGTTTAAGACTCATTATCGTACCGCCGGTAATAAGTGTGGTGGCGGCTAATGAAATATGTAATATTTAAAATGGTATATATTTAATGAGTTTAGTCCTGTTTGAAAGAGAATTTTAGTTTAGTTTAGTGTGACACTTGTAGTTTTTAATAAATTTGTTAGAGCACATTGTTTGCAAAGGTAACAGTTTTATTTAATGTTCTCCGAAAAATAAAATGGCACAGTACAGTTTTCTTGACACAGTGATAAAGAACTATAAAGAACTAAAATGTCGATATCTTTGGTGGTTCTCAAGTTATTGCTAAATAGCTCTTAAGTTTGACAGCCGAGCAACCAAACGCGACGCGGGAATGGGAACCATGGCGGTAACCATGGTAACAGTGGCACACTCGGTAACGGACGCATCAACCATTTGGAAAATACTGTCCCTCACACACAACACATTGTTTGCATAGATAACA
>JAWQRI010000012.1:0-11070 GCA_033557385.1 Temnoplectron lewisense
ATATAAAGGAATTAGTACATTTGAAAAATCAACCGCGTCTTGAAATATATGTGAAAATATGTACAAAACCTCTAGTACCTTTAGTATCTTTTTTTTTTGGTAAAATTGGCTTAAATCTGATTGAATGTTTTTTTTTTGTTTGTACTTACTTATTTTCATATGCATTCCGAGGCTAGGCTGAGGCCCTTAAAAATATAGCAGTAAACAAAACTTTATATTTAGGCCAATAAAGATCGCTATTATAAAAAAACAAAACAAACTGGTGTCCCAATATATACTGGTGGCCCACTTTAGTTATTTCAACATGGGTAACTTTCTTATTTAAACAGGTACGAAGAAGTTAAATTGGGGCAAAGTTATCGATTGCGAGGAATATTAATAATATTTAAGAAATTCAGAGCCGACTTCGAGCTATTAAGAAAAAACTGAAAATTTGTAGTTTTTCTCTTTAGAACTATTTTGTTTTACTAGTTATTGGAAAACTAAACCAATGTTCTGAAGGTCATTTCCGACTATAAACGTGATGCAGCTTCTTCACTTAAATTTTTATGTAATTAGAAAGACCAGTTTCTTCTGAATTCGTCAATGTAATGTACTTGATATTTTACTTCAAGTTCATGTACAAAAGAAAAACAAAAAATCGCTAGAAAATTCTCTTTCTGGGACTAGCTTCCAAAGAGAAGAAATGCTAATACTCGCCATGTACAGGGTTGTCAAATGGATGTTGGCTGCGGTAAGAGCCTGTCCAGTTTTACGTGCCCAAAACAAAAGGCAAAGTTTTGAAGAACATTGTGAAAACAAAACAAACTGCTGACCTTCAGAACATGGTTTTAGTTTTCTAAAAAATTTAAAATATAAAAGTAATAAATAGAAAATTACAAATTTTCAGTTTTTTCCTAATAACTCGAAGTCGTCTCTGCATTTCTTAAATTTGTTAAAATATTATTTATGGGGCACCTCGGTCGATAGCCCTTTCCAGACTATACCTGGGATACTAGAAATGCAAATATATTCTATACTGAAATATATCTGATTGTAAATACATTTGAAATGGAAGAAATACATTTTCTCTCTATTATTAGAATAAGAATATAATAGATTCTATTTTTATTTTGATTCTCTACAATGACAATGAAGTGTCAAAATTTCACTGATCGCTAAACGTTGTAATAATTGTTGGTTGCTATTTACGGACCACAATTGTATTTGGTCTGTGTTGCACATAGTGTAAGCTGAGATATTTGTATTGGTACGCTTTGTGTCTGCTGCTTGCTACTTAGCGTATGGTATTTTTAAAAAGTAGAAAAAAGGACTTCTATTAAACAAATTTAAGCAATTAATACTAATTAAGTTGGATATATTATACATTAAGTTTAGTTGTATAGAAATGTAATATTTACAAATTTGATATTGCATTAATTTGAATATAATTTCTAGGGCTGCGCCACCAATGTTACGTCGAAAAGTGATTGCACAGAGAGAAGCTATAACTCATTCGAAGCTGCGAAAAAGGGATTACCAGCTCCCCGTAACAGTGTCAGAATTCGATTTCTGGAATCAGAATGATGTGCGTGTACTTAAGAATTCTGTGTAGTATTTTTATTTAACTGTTTCTATTTCGTTGTTCTTCTAAATAGAAGTTCACAAGCATGCAAATCAGATCTATTTATTTTACTCTGTCACCATCTACCTTAATATTATTTGTATTTTGCCTTACCCACATTATGATTGCGGTTAGATAATTTTTCTTCTGAAAAAGCGAGTGAATGAAATTGTACAAACGTCGGTAATTTTCTGTAGGTTTCAACGTCATTTATAGCCGCGAACACCTTCATAAGTAGACAAGGGCTAAACTACCGGAACGGGCTATTTCCAGACGCTATAAGTCATGCGTAACTGTTAAGTGACAGCACATTCTTAACATGTGTTTTTGTATCTGTAAAGTCCAGCGAACGCTTTGTTTTTACCCATTTCAGTATCAATTTCAATGTATAACAAATTTAATAAAAAATTCTAATTATACAATCCAAACTTAGAATTTTCAAGATATTTCCTTTTTAACAACAAAATTTCAGGTCAATAATCATTAGTAGTCTGATAGTAGTGAAAAATCGTTTCTACTGCTGTTTAATACTGTTAAAAACTCACACGGCATAATAAAAATTTTAGTTGATATGTATAAAAACGAACTTGCACTAAATAAAACTAATAAAAATTAATTATTTGTTATTAACTCCGAAAGGTGCCTGTTTTTAACGGTTCTAAGTTCTGGGTAACAGTTCTGAGTTTACATTTTTTTCACAATGTGTTAAAAATGACATGAGAGGATTCCTTAGGGTGGAGTTCATGAATTCCTCCTCAAATAAAATATCAGAAATTATTGTCTTCACCTTTGGAATATTGGGTTTACGTTACCAGATGGCATTTACTGCTTTGGGTGACATTTCACTTTTGAGACTTAGGAAAATATTTCACAACCACATCTGATGACAATAATTTTTGATCATACTTTACTAGAAAACTACAAAAATTGTCTGTACGTATCATTTTTTGCAGGTCCTGGTACGCTTTTTGGTAAATTCTGTTGACGAAAACAGTTAATTTGCTAGGTAAAAATTTGCAAGTAAAAACTACTCTTGCACAATTTTGTTTATTTATTTGTTTATTAACTTTAACGTAACTTGTCGTATGCTCTACGACGACATCATGAGCACGTCCAGAGAAGACAAAAGATTGTATGTGTAAGTAATGGACCAAAAAAGTCAACGAAGCTATTTTAAATTGCTTCCTTTTTTCCAATGAACATTGAGCTACGAGCTAATTATAACTCCGAAGACGTACACAACTTTATAGAACGTCACATATCAAAAATTTACAAAAGTATTGAATTTTATGACCGCTGACGATTAATTGTGATCAATAAGAGTTCCGTAACCGGACACCTGACACGTCCCATAGCCCCGCACAGTATTAAATTACGTTTAAATAGATTTTTTTTGTAAAGTACAGACACACCAAGTTCTGACTATTTTGTGCCAATTAAGAGCCTGTCCCAATAAAACGAAACCTTTATATAATTAATAAATTAGCGGTATGTTTATTAAAATTTTGTAATAATGGCGGTATCCCGATTTAGCGGAACCAATAGACCGACTATTTTTTAGAAAGGTTTTATGAAATCTCGTCTAAACAATTACTAAAATGGCGAATACCACTTGTATATGGTATCAATATGAAAGCAGAAACTAGCCCTGCTGTTGCCACTGGGGGTAATTGTGTGTCTACAACTTAATTCGATTGTAATGGGGTGGATTCGATGAAGAAGAGAAGAAGTTAGTGAGAACCATAATAAAAGTGAAATGGGAGAGTAAAGGTAGTAAGAAGTGAGTGAATGAATTAAATGAAGAAGGGATGAGAATGAGTGAGAAAATTGGTAGAAAGAAGAGAAGGAAGAGAGAATTAGAAGTATCTGGTACTTAAGGCTCTCTAGTACTTTAGCGAAGTCGAAGAAATGAGCTATTGAGGAAGGAAGGCAACCTTCCAGAAAAAATGTATGTAATTGAAAGAGGCAGTACAGGATGACAGTCAGTTAGTAAGGGAATGAGGAGAGAGGAAAGGTAAATAGGCTGAGAGAAAATCTGTAAAAGAAGTGAAAGAGTCGATCAATTGTGAATGAAGAATGATAAGTAAGGTAGTGATAGGTAAGTTAATGGAATTAATGAGTACATAATGTATTGGATGGATGATGAACAAAGTGGACAATAATGTAATCCATAAGAAATGAAGTAAACGAAAAAAGTGAAGAATGATAAGTAAGGTAGTGACGGATAAGTTAATGAAGTTAATGAGTAAGTAACATATTGAATGGATGATGAAGAAACTGGACAATAACGTAATCCATAAGAAATGAAGTAACCGGTAAATTTAGTGGAGAGAAAATGAATTAGCAATGATGGTGGTATAGAAAATGAGGCTATAAGGTAGTCCATAACGAATGAAGTAAGTGAAGAAGTAAAGTTGTGCATTGGGGTGACAAAAAATGACTGAACGATATAGTTAGTGGACAGAAAATAAGTAATGGATAAAGTAAGAGAAGAGAAAAGGAAATCAGTGAAGGATGGAGTAAGGGAGCAAGCAAATGATTGAGAAAGGAAGCCAGTGAGAGAATAAACAAGAGAAGGATGTGGCGTGAGAGGGGAGAAATGAGTGAGAAACGAAAGAGGGAGAGAAGAAATAGGTGTAGGAGTATGAGCACCGAAAAAAGAAGGAATTGAGTAAGTGAGTAAATGTTAGGCAAGTAATGATTTTAAAGTTATTCCCAAAAAACAATATGCCTCCGGTATTTGGGGAACTCCCCCTACTCTGTACAATAATCACCATTATCCCCATATATTTATAACGCTCGAAGGATAATTCTCAATAAACGTATATTGATAAAAATGTTAAATTTAGATATATATATATAGGCGCAGCTATACACTAGTCTGGGAGAGCATTATACATAATTTAAAGACAATGGTGTAAGTTTACTAGTACCTAACACATTGTTTTACATTTAAAATCAACTTTCAGTAATTTGAAATTTACTTTTAAATTCAAACCTATAGTAAATTAGACCATTGTCATGTTTAAAAGATACAAATTTTTATGTTCAATTTTACCGGTTCCTACAAACTGGTGTTGGTGTTAATAACACAGCTGCGTCCACAAATTAAGTGCAACTGACAAAATTAGAACCATCCTCCTGTGAAAGCACATTGCCACCGAACACGTGCAGATAGTGACATAGCCACAGGTGCTGTTTAGGGTATTCATTTGGCATTCTTTTTCTGCAATGAAAATGCAGCAATTTTGTTTCTTGGTTGGGGTTGGTTATTACAAGGGACCAGGTTTAAAACCTTTCATTCTGATAAGTGCCAACGAGAATGGCGTTAGTATTGAAAGCTGAAGAGCGTACCGAAAAAATAAAGCCCGTAATGATTGAGTTGTGTTTATATTTCAAGCAAGTAGGTGGTCAAAGGATCTTTGGGTCACCGCGAAATTATACCGTTAAGCGTTCCGCCAAAGGATGCGAAGTATTTGTAACAAATATTCCGCGTGATGTCTACGGAGACGAAATCATCAGAAGGTTTTCGAAAGTCGGTTATTTATTTGAAGTTAAATTTATGATGGAATTTTCGGTAATGAATCGCGGATTTGCGTATTTCCTGTACATTGACCGCGCTAGTGCTATGAGAGCCGAGACATTCCATGGCTACATAATGAATCCAGGCGAGAAAAAATGAGCTTACTATATTTCACCGAACAACTTAAAGTTGTATTTCGAGGGAATACCTATGCGGTTATCAGTGGAAGATGTTGTGAGAGTCATGAAAGATTGTGAAAAAGTAAGTATTTTCGGGACCCGAAAGCACCCTGGAATAATCTCGGAATTGAATTCGTCGAGATTTCGACTCACCGTCAAGCTGCTGAAATTAGAAAGCTGCTTTGGCCAGGCAGGATTGGAATAATGGATAGCAATATATTTTTTGAATGGACAGTGCTGTTACGTAATTTCCAAGAGGGAAGTTTTTTTTTGTATCACAAAAGATGTAGGTGAGTTAACGTGTTCGGTCTGCTTCTATAATCTACGTCAACAATATAGAAAAAATACGTATAAAAATATTCTTTATGGTTATATTATTAATGTTGCTCTTCTTGATATTTAAATTTTGTTTCAATAAGGTGGGATAGGATGTTATTCAATTGTTTTATCTTTCTTCTGCGGTTTTGCCCAACTTTGGAAGTTAAAAGAATAATAAAAGATTGGGAAAAAGGGGGTGATATTGTATTGGAACACTTGTACAAATGAACTTTTGTTATTTCGATAACATTCCGAATAAATATTCATTAAATGAGAATTATCCACAGACTTACATGTAATCTTTGTTGCTTATAAACCATAGTTTTTGAGTTTGTTTTATTAGTTTGTTTTGCCAATCGTTTGGTGTAGTTAGTTTTTTTCTAATAAAACAAGTCCCACCCGTAAATAAATGCATAACTTGTATCTCACAAAAAAAGATTTTTCTTAAAAATTCTGTCAGATTTGCAACGACGACTAAAAGTCAGTAAATAAGATACCAAACATGCCACACTACCGATTTAAAGCAACGGAGTCAACAACAAAAAATAAATTGGCGATTGTCGATTGTTTCTTGACTTAAAATTGTGAATACATCGAAAACTAATAACAATGTTATGTTGTGTTTGTGCTCAAATTACATCATTTTCAATTCCCTCCCAATTTCTTAAGAAATTATCTTTATTTTAACTCATAACTTGTACCTCACAAAAAAAAACGATTTATTTCCAAAATTCTTTCAGATTATGAAATACGATTAAAAACTGCTAAATTTGATTAGTTACGATTTGAATCAACGGAGATACAGCCAAAAATAAATTGACGATCGTCGATAGTTTTTTCAGTTAAAATTGCGAATATCTCGAAAAGTAATAACAATAGCTATGTTATGTTTGTGCTTAAATTACAGTGTCTTCAATTTCTTGCCAAATTACCTTTATTTTAAATCATAACTTGTATTTCACAAAAAAAACTTTTTTCTTCATAATTCTTTCAGATTATGAAATACGATTAAAAATCGGTAAATTTGATACCAAACACGCCTTACTTCCGATTTAAAACAACGGAAATATACTGAAAAATAAATTGGTGATCATCAAATTGTATGTTGGGTTAAAGTTGCGGATAACTTGAAAAGTAATAACAATAGATATGTCATATTTGGGCGCATATTACAGCGTTTTCAATTTCCTATCAATTTGTTATCAAATTATTTTAACCAGTTATTTACCAAATTAAGTGAAACAAAGAAAATACTTCTAGAAAAAAGTTTACAGTTTTAAAATACAACGAAATGATGTTAAGTTGGCACTTAACCCACCAGTAAATAAAGGATTAAAGTTATGCATTTAATGAGATGCGGTATTTTTCTGTGCAAATCGTATAAGTTAAAGAATTCTGTAAACGGGACAAAATACTGAACATTTCCGTTAGCATTTCAATCGAAACACTTTATTTCTGGAATAAATATAGTTTTTTAGCTAATTTAAATAGTATATAGTTTTGAGAAGGCAGGTCGATGACATATTATAATTTCCAAAGGTTCAGAAACAAACTTTTGTTAGTTTATTCAGTTTGTGAAAATGAATAAAAACATAAATAAAACAAGTTGGAATTTCAAACGAATTTCTATTCGTAATTCGGTAATGTTCTTGAAGTTGTTATCAACTAGTGAGCATGCGCGAAGTCAGTCTTCCACGAAGGTTTAACCGGTTTAACATGCTACGTTTAAGGAAAAAGAAGGGAAAGAAATTATAAAACGTCATATGTATGTAACTAAAATAAAAATAGTACATTTTATTTATGATAAATAATTAAACATTTTAACTCTAACGATTAACAAAAAAATAAATATGACAAATCCAAAAAGTAACTACATCTATAAGATAGTTTTTAAGCAATGTCTTACGTAGCAATAACAGAATCTCTACATCATAACATATCGATTTAACTCGTAGCTCATCTTAATTCAAAAGCGATACTAAAAGATATACAATTTTTAAATTCAATCCATAACATTTGATGATTCCATAATACATATTAAGATAAAAACTAATGACAATTACATTTTTGACACGGAAAATTTTAATATGTCTCCAAATTTGTAATATCACATAGATAGCGTTGTTTGTGCTATTCATCACCTTTTAAAAACTGCAAACTATTTCCCGTAAATCTACCTACGGCATTTATTTTTCACGCTTAGCCATATAAATTTGGAGTGATTCCAGGAAACTTAATATTTTAAACACGTACACAAATATATCCGACATTTTTTTCGACGTTGTTTTCGTCAGCTAATTTGCCAGAAATAGATAAACTCTTTGCTTTGTTTCAGGTGTAAAGAGTGAGAACAATCTTTTCTTATCTTTGTTAATTTTGAATTAAAAAATATAAATAAAGAACCGGAAATATACATTTTAGCAAAAAGGGTTAAATAACTCCAAAAGTCTTAGATTAACTATATGGTTAATTCCGTGCCCTTTAAATTCGACGAGGAATTCAAACATTTTGTGATTTTTCGGAGATGCGTAAAATCATTTCTGCAATACTTCCAAACCACTTCTGCAAGATACAATCAACAAGCAGAGTTAAACTGTCTACAAACAAATGAGAGTAATTTATTTATTATACACCAATAACTGAAATGGTCTTTGAAAAAAGGAGGGTGTTCCATCTAAGATGGCGAAGTTATGACTATCTGAAACTTTTAAAATATTTAAAATCGCTTATTTGGGATAAAAACGTGAACATTTCGAAAAATATTGTTTTCTGACATTGTATAACGTCAATAAAAGTTAAACAGATTCAAAAAATGGATACATCCGTTAAAAGAAATATAGGGTGTTCCATTTAAGAAAGCGAAGTTATGATCATATGAAAATGACTAAACTTGCCACTGTTTAATGAACACTAGAGTGTTCATATAGATATAATATTCCAAATTTCTAAAGTTATCGTTACTTAGATAATAGTCTTGCCTAACTGAATATCAAGATTTGGACAGCGAATGTAAAGAATAACTTCTACATAATTTACTACTACAGCACCTACCCACAGCCATTTATTTAGAAAAAATTAAACAGTTCCAAAACGCTACATCAGAATTTTGAAAATAAAACTACTGCACATAGAAATGAAGGGAAATTTACTGTATCCTAACGGAACAACCTGTATAATTGAAAATAATTTGATCGTGTTTTATCTCTATTCTTGCAAACATTTTTGTATTTAAACATTTCTTGTATTTGGATTAGCAAATAAGATATAGTACAATGTCGTTTGGTTTACTCACCCTGTATAATGTTTTTTTTATAAATTTTGTGCTTATCCCAGGAAAGTGGAATTTATACATACACTTTTTGGAGGTTTATTAATAAAATGGTCAACAATATGTAATAAATTTACAAAAAATATATAAAATTTATTTAATCTTATTTCTAACGAAAGTAAGGTTTTTGCTCGAATTGTCAATATAATAAACTGAAATTAAAACAACTGAACTGGAATAGCGAATTTTACTACACAGCTTTTTTCTTAGAGATAATTCGTTGCGGGCTAACCTTGTCTGCTTAGTATCCGAACCAACGCATACCGTAACTAGCGAGCGGAGAAATATATTAGAAGACATGCCGATTTAAATTACTAGAAGTTTACTGGTGGCGGCTCCTGAGCGGATGCCTGTTTCGATACTGGATATAAAACCAGTAAAACAGCCTTAATTTGTGCAGATTGAGGGTCTGTAGCAATTAAGATAAACACCGCTTTCAGAGGTGTACTGCAGCGACATTTTTGCTGGCTCACATCCGGGGTTCCAAGCGCAGCCGAAAGGTCGTAGATGGATACCGGTGAAGAAAACTATTGCCTTGTACCCTGTACAAGCGCAGTCCCAAAGGTTATCACCTCTTACAAATGTTCACAGCTCTTCCTTCTCGTGCCACATTACAGTCCTATCTACAGCGCCTTCCTGTCTCACCAGAATTAACGTGCCAATTCAACGACACGTTCTTGAATATGTAAGTATGATAACGATGAAAGATCGTATGTGTATTCTGATGTTTGACGAAACGTTCATCCGCTAATCTAATATGGTATCATTCGGTATCTGATTGCATATCAGGATTTGAGGACTAGGGAAGGGAAAAGTTTTGGTTCTCCACATCTCCTGAAAAGCACTTGCAACCTATTCCTGAAATATCCCACCAAATTTCCCATGCAACTGGACGCAGAACGTACAGTGGCTAAAGCAGATACGCAACGCATTCATGTTACCAACAAATGTGAGCAAACTCACCTGTTCGAAACAGCACCTCAGCTAAGGGCGCGTACACATCACTGCGGAACGATGACGCATTGCAATGCGTTACGATGACGCAATGCAAAAAGTTGAAACAGATACCATGATGATTTTTTGTGTTGCGTCATCGCATTGCAATGCGACGTCGTTCATGCGATGCGTCATCGTACCGCAGTGTTGTGTACGTTCCAAAAGATGCAGATATACTGTATCTGTAGGTAAACTTTGTAGAATCTCCAGACAGCAAATGCACAAATTTCACCTAAAAAGCTATATAATTATGGGGGTATTGAACCATCACCTGCTTGTACAATTTTGGTCACCTTTAATAAATAATCTACGTAGTCTGAGTCACTCTGACACCATGAAAATTATAAAAAAAAGTAAACCTACCATATCTAAAAGACTACAACAAAGTTTCTGCGCCCGCTGTCTAAACATCCTGTATATCATGATAATGTGGTCCAAAAAAATGCATAGACCATTCAAAACTAGTAATGATTACAGGTATGGTACAAAACAAGAAATATTTTACAACCTTTGCTTAGACTATTCACCTGTTTGTATACAACACTAAACTATCTACTGACATAGACTTCCTGAAATGCAAAATTTTCAAAGGCGTATTTTTTCATTGCCACTGTTTCTCAAGTAAAGTATAATTTTTCAAAGCTAAATGCTCTATATAATTATTTTTGCTTATTGTTTGTAATAATTTTCCTTTTTATTAATGTAGGTACATTTTTTAGGGTATTCGTGGTGTAGGGTATTCTAGGAATGATGCCACCTTTGCAGCAGGCTTGGATGGCCACCTTAAGAGCTGCAATGTGTCTATGGCGAGGCTTCAACAATTTGGAATAAAAGAATTATGGATGGGAAAGTGCAACCAACATCCTCTTGAGAACATGTTCGGTGGTCTGAGATCGGACTGTTGAAATAATTCCAACCCGGCGTGCTCATAGTTTGTAAGTGTAAAAGCTCATCTTATGAATCGTCCTAGTAATATAGGTTTTCAGAAATCTAATTGTGAACATGATGATGGCAAGGTTTTAACCAATCTACAAACTTTACTTCAACAAGAAATAATTTCTAAAACCGATGAACCTGTTGAGATCGAGAGTGGCACTAATGTGAACAATACAGGTGACGTCGT
>JAWQRI010000013.1:0-10362 GCA_033557385.1 Temnoplectron lewisense
GTAATGTTCGGCTCGATTGGTTGCTAGCTTTTGATTGCTATCTTCACACAGATAAACGTTGTCTCAACTTGTTAAAATTTGCTTACAATTTTCTGAATTTGCGTATAAGTGTATAAATTTAATTATATGAATTTACTTACATTTATCCAAAATTGTATAACGCACCTCCGAGTAAATTACTTTACTTAAGGGTGGTCTAGGCAGATCTTAATGCCTAAGTTTACTGGTCCGAGTGGCTAGACCAGCAAACCGACAAGTAATGCAATTATTACTTACCGTGTGGGGTTCTTCTCGCCAGACAGCTAGCATCGGCTAGAAACCCAACCTGTCTTAGGTGTTAATTAAGGATTGATTTAAGGACAACCAATTTCAAAAGTCGAAAAGTGAAGTTAATACATACCTATATTAAAATAAATTCTCAATTTACAGTTAGAGATTATTGGGTGGCCGGCCCGCGGAAAAGGTCACACTTACAGCCTCACTACGGAAACTGGCGCTACATTTAGGTGGGACTTACCGCCTTGGTATTTCTTTGTTGCTGCTTAGTGAGCATTGGTCCTCGGTGACACCTCTGGTTCTTTATTCTCCCTTCAACCCCTTCTGGATGGTTCGGCTCGACTCCCTCTTTACACCTTAACTCTCGCGACGCCCGGAACGAACTTTTTTTCTCAGGGGAACGGGTTGAAGCCCCTTATCTTGCCCAAGCGACAGAGCGAACCCGATTTCACCTGTCTTCTAGGCCGCGCGCACCACAACTATCCTTTCTTCGGGTGCGACGCTCCCTCGTTTTCTCTCCTCGGTTGTGACGTTTTCTGCCCACTCAGCACTTTTTCTGGTTATCAACTAGCAACGATGTCGCGGGGCTTTGTCTAATCTGCCACCTTCATGCCGTTACATTGTCGTTATGAATGAAATGTATGTTTGTTACATTTGTTTCCCATTCTATAAAATAAAATTGTTGTAAAAATGCGCAAAATGGTTGTAAAACTGCCCAAAATTGTTGTAAAATTGTTCGAAATTTTAAAATGTTTACTCAATTTGTTTAGAATTATTCGAAATTGTTTCCACTCTAACATTGTTAAAAAATTGTTTAAAGTTGCTTGAAATCTCATCGGCACAATTTGTCTAAATTTCCGACGGAAGAATCTCACATTACCAAGGGCAACAAAACTCACTAACAAAGCACTCAGTAATCAGTATTCCTACAGAATTGCGAATCTTGCTAACCAACGAAAATGAACTACGCTCTTAAACATTCAAAAATGAGTGTCCCTACACCTAGAAATTACTTCTCCAAGAAAACTTTTGGCAAAGGGTGGGGGAGGTAATGGTTTTTCAACTCTGGAAAAACCCATGAACAACAACAGAAATAAAAACGCGTTTTGTCACGTAGACGTGTCTTTACAATTGTTACATACTGGAAGAAACCGTTAAAAAACCAGTCGCTTACAAACAAAGGTCACGTACTCGTTTCGCGCGAATTAAGTTTTTTCGCCTTTCTATAAAAACCAAGTACTTTATTAAAACAAAAAACCTACGGCGATATTAGCCGGAGTATCGGGTGACAGCGATTTTAACCGTGTACAATAATACTGACTACTATTCTATAATTTTACAAGTTTATTAATGGAATAATGAGTACGTGACTTTTATTTGTAAGCGACTGGCTTTTTAAGGGTGTCTTACAGTATTACATTGACATATTTATGATCCGGTAAATAATAGGTAAAAAAAGGTTAACAATTGTAAAGTCTACGTGACAAAACGCCTTTTTTTCTGTAGTTGCGCGTGGGTTTGTCCAGAGTTGAGAAGTCATTACCTACAGACGTGCGACTTTGGCAAAACTTTTCTTGGAGATGTTTCTAAATTAACTGATTTTTTGAACGTTCAAGAGCATAGTTCATTTTAGTTGATTAGCAAGATTCGCAATTCTGTGACGACATGATTACTGAGTGCTTAGTTATCATTTATTGTGTAAGTTTTATTGCCCTTGGTGGTGTGAGATTTTTTCGTCGATAATAAAATCACGGTTTTTTTATACCGATAATGGCCTCAACCCCATTAAACGTTGTACAAATTTACTCCTTGTGCGCCAACGCACCGAAAGAGGTGTGAAAGTACGACCCTTCCTGTTCGACCATTGAAAATGACGACAACGATGACGTAACGAGTGGTGAGGATGGATTTGTATTATAAAGTGAGTAATAATAGCCGCATTTTTTTTGTAAATGATTTAAAGATAGGATTGATTAATTCGCTCGTTGGCAGAACAAAAACCACCTACTCGCTTCGCACGCTCACAATTCGGTCACATTGCGCGCGCAGGCCGCTCAAAATTTCCATCGGCTATTTCAGGCGTCCATTTAATTTCCGTTGAATTTTTTTTTTACATACAGGCGTTTTAACAGAAAAACTACTTGTCAAAATTTTATTCAAATTAAAGAAATTCAAGTAAACTCATCACCCTAATAATTTATTGATGCAAATTACATTTTGGGTAATTTTGTATAAGCTGGTACATGTTATGCACCCACCCAATCTGAGAATTAGTTTCAGTTAGTTCTGCTAGGGGTTAAGGTGTGCTCACACCTAAGGAAACATAATAGAAATAAATTAAAGAACGCTATATGTACCAAAACAAAAATATAATTGTAATCAAAAACCTGACAATTATTTAATACAAAAAATAACCATCCATAACTAAAAAAAATAATTCCATCCATAAAACTTTACAAAATAAGTTAATGTACTGGATACATCTTGTTAACAGTAATTAAAAAGTTCGAAAAAGCTAGAGAAGAATAAAATATCATACGTAGGAACCGTTTGAAAAAATAGGCGGGAAATGCCTTACCCTTTACCGAAATATCGAAAACAATATGTCAGTCTTTTCGGATATACAAAAGAAGAGACATTGGTCTCATATGTGCCAAAAAAGGGAAAACTGTCGTACTGTTATCAAGTTACCCTACAGCTAGCTCCGCGGTTTTAAATGATACACAGAAAAAGCCAGATATAATAAACTTTTATAATGGAACAAAATACATCACGATCCACAAGAAGATGGCCAATGGTATTTTTTACCACATGTTGAATCTAGCAGGAATGAACTCCAGAGTAATTTATCTCGGAAATGGAATGAAATTTATTCATAGACGGGACTATTTGAAGAAGTTAGCTATGGATTTAATAACCCCCCAGTTACAGCGATCACAAATTAAAAGTCTACCAAATGATTTACAAGTTCTCTTACAAAAATATAAACCGCCCACAAACGATGAAGAAGCGCACCAGGACCAAGTGCAATCGCTCGAAGTAAAAGAAAATATTGCGGACTTTGCTACAAGGAAACCAAAAAACAATGCAACTTAATATTCATGTGAGAAGTGTAATACATTTTTGTGTCTGCGTTTACACACCAAAAGACTGTGCCAGAAATATTTTGAAAAACCTAAGAAGAAGAAAAAGTATATACACACTCTTCATAAATTCTTCATTGTATTGTTAATAAATAAATCTGTTCAATTTATGAAAATATATTTGTGTCCAAAACCATTCATGCTTTTATTGCCTGTTACTGAACCATTTGGGTAGTTAAATTAGTTTCAAGTCCACCGGACCTAGCGCGACAAACCGCGTTACGCTAGGAGGCGCGATTAACCGAAGGTTAATATCTTCCGTCACCGAACAATCCCGTTTCCAGCCTCCCGCTCTTAGCGAAGTCTCTCCCAAGTTTCTTGGCTGATGTCTGACACGCGACCCTCTCGTTCGCTTACATGCTTTCTTTTTTAAAAAATACTAGCTCATCGCAGGCAACCAGACTATCTGGCCGGCTTTAAAATATTTCTGCCCGTTCATGGCGGTATAAAATTGTTTACATTTTAGGTAGAGAATTTTCCCCAAACTTAAGGATCTAGGCAAAAAAAATTAAAAAACTGTAGCAATAAAAGGTCAAACACTAATAGCAATAAGGAATAATCTGTAGACACTTTTGGGTCTTTTTACAAATAAATAATATAAAAGAAACCATTAAAATCGTAAAGTTGTCATCTATACGATCATACGAAATCCCAATAGATGGCGTCACCGCGAAGTGTCAAAATGAACTTAGTTCGCAATTTGGCTACCACAGTTTTATAAATGACGTCAAAGGTAGGTTTTCTATTTTTAGGTATATTGAGCAAATTGCATTAAAAATTATTTCCAACTTTATTTTCAATATAAAAAATGTAAAATTAACCCAAAAGTTTGATAATATGTCAAAAAAGTGGTTGGTAAAATTTGTAAAAAAAAGTTTGCAAAATATATATTAAAATTTGCAAAATCTGGAAAAATGTAGAGTTGTAAAATTTTAAAACAAAGATCATAAATTAAAACAGTAAAATTTATCCTATATAAAGTTTGCCAAATTTGGTTTTTGTTTTGGTAAAATTTATCAAAAAAATAAAAATTTTATAAAAAAAGTTGTAAAATTTACCGAAAAGGTTGTTAAATATATTAAAAAAACAAAACGTTGTAGTTTGGTAAAATTTGTAAAAAAGGTTATAAAATGAATCCAAAAGTACGCTAAATTTGTCATTATATAGCAAAACTTTGTATGATTTGATAAAATATGTAAAGAAAATTGTAAAATTAATCCAAACGTTTGTTAAATATGTCAAATATTTGCAAAATTTGTATTATTTGGTAAACTTTACCAGCTGTAACTAATTGATATTAATCCAAACATTATTAAATTTATAAAAAAACCTTTATTTCCACAAAATCACCAATTATGCACTTATATTGTATAAATACGCAGGACGAGAGAAGAGAAACCATATAGTAATTAATAAATAATTAAAATTTTGCGCTAATATTAGTTCTTTTTTTGCAAATTTTATTAAATTACACAAATCTCGCACACAGGATGCTTGTCAAAATTTTGCATGTATTTTACAACTTTGTTTACAAATTTTTCAAATATTTGTTGTATTTAAAGAACTTAATTTTACAATTTTTAACAAATTTTACCAAACTATATAAAACTTTACAGTTCTTTAACTGATTTAACAAACTTTTAGATTAACTTTACAGTTTTTTCAAAATTTTTTCATTTTTTTTACAAATTTCTCTAAATTTTGCAAATATATAAGGAATTTAGCAGATTTTTGGATATATGCTACAATTTTTTTACAAAGTTTTTCAAAAGGACACATTTGTACAAAAAATAAAAGAAATTTTTTTTACATAAAAACCTTACAATTTCTAAACAAATTTTGTTAAATGTGTTAAATACTCGCAAGGTTTGCATAATTTCATAACATTTGTTAAAAAAAGTTGTAAAATTTATTTAGAAAATTGTAAAACTTGCTTAAAAGTTAATTTAATTTTTTAAAATATTTTTTTGTACAATTTAACTATTTTGGGTAGAAGTTTTAATGGATTTTTTATTTTTTTTTAATTATTTCTTGACAAATTTAACAAATTTTACATATTTTGTTTACAAATTTTGTATTTTTTTGGCAAATTGAACAACATTTTAGGTGTAAATCTTACATTTTTTTTTAGAAATTTTACTAAACTATACAAAATTGTGACATTTTATAACTTTTTTTCATGAATTTTTTTTCAATTTTTCATCAATTTTTATTGGCAAATTAACAAAATTGCGTTCATTTTACAACTTTTTTTTACAAATTTTGCCAAACCAAAAAATTTTGAATTTTATACAAAATTACAAAATGTAGTTTAGTAAATTTTGTATATAAATCTAAAAGTTTGATAATTAATCTAAAAATAACTATGATTTGGTAAAATTTGTAAAGAAAATTGTTAATTAAACCAAACGTTCGTTAAATATTATCAAATATTTGCAAAAGTTGTGTTATTTGATAAAATTTGTCAAAAAATGTGAAATTTGTGACAAAAAGTTCTAACATTTATCTAAAAGTATGTAAAATATGTAAAATTTTTAAAATATGTCAAAAATATGTCAAATTTGCTAAAATTGATGAAAAATGTAAAATTTATAACAAAAAGTTGTAAAATTTACTTAAAAGTTTGTTATATTAAAAAAAATCATAATTTTGTATAGTTTGGTAACATTTATAAAAATGCAAAATTTACCCAAAAATATATTCAATTTGCCAAAGGTTTCTTACATGTTTCAAATATTTTGACAATTTCGTAAACTATACAAAAAGTATATAAAATTTATAAAAAAAGTTGTAAGGTTTGTAAAAAGAGTCATAAATTTTGCCCAAAAGTTTGTAAATTGTATCAAATATTTGCAAAATTTGTAAAAATAATTGTGTTTCACCAAAAATTTAAAAAAGTAATTACGAAGTTTTATATTTTTTTAAAATTTGTTAAAAATATGAAGTTTTGTAAAAAAAATGGAAATTTTGTTACAAAACTTGTAATATTTACTCAAAAGTTCGGTAAATATATTAAAAAATGCAAAATGTTGCACTAGTTTGATTAAATTTGTAAAAAAAAGTTGCAAAATATATCTATAAGTTTGTTAAATTATACAAATTTTGGAAATATTTGATTACATTTTACAACTTCTTTTTACGAATTTTGCGAATATTTTATGCTTTTGACAACCTTTTGGACAAATTTTACAACACTTTTTACAGTTGCTTATGATTTTTATGTAATTTTGCATTTTTTTATGACAAATTGAACAAACTTTTTAATAATTTTACCAATTTGTAAAAAGTTTCATTTTTTAAAAAATTGCAAATATATGGATTAAATTAACTATTTTTTTAATTTTATAATTTCTACATAAATTTTACATTTTTTACAAATTTTACCAAACTATACAACGTTGTGCATTTTATACAAATATAACAAACTTTTGGAAAAATGTTATCTTTTTTTAGAAATTTTAGTAAATGTTGCAAATATTTTACACTTAATCACTTTGTTTACAACTGTTACGTTTTTTTTAATGTTTCATCATCTTTATTTAAATTTTACTGAATTCTACAAAATTATACATTTTTTGCCGAATTGCACGAATTGTGCATTTTTTAACTAATTTTACAATTTTATTTATATTGTATTAGTTATTGTAGATTCAATACATGGTAAAATTTGTATAGGTAACAAAAAATGAAACTCGCCCATTTGGTAAATTTCTACAACTTTGTAAAGAATGAAAAATATTGTATAATTTGATGTTTTATTTAAAAAAATATATAAAAATTATTTGAAAGTTTGTTCAATTTATCACAATATTTCTTAAAAATTTTGCAAAGGTATTTTAACATTAGTCACAAACTTGCAAATATTTGCAAAATTTGTACAATTTGGTAAAATTATTTAAAAAAAAGTTGTAAACAATGTACAATTCTGAGTAATTTGGTATTGTACAAATTTTGCAAATATTCGGATTATCGAACATAACAAATTTTGACAAATTTTAAATACATTTTCGCTTTTTATCAATTTTAATTTTTTGTTCATTTTTACCAAATTATAGATTATTTTAAAAAGAAATTACAGCTTTTATTTTAATTTTTTTATTAAACTATATAAGATTTTGCATTTTTCGACAAATTTAGCAAATTTTATATTGGATAAATTTTATTTTTTAACGTTTTTCTACCAATTTAACATGTTTTTAGAAATTCATGCTTATTTTACAAATTGCTTAGAATAAATTGAATTTGCTTAAAATAGTCTAAATTTGTTTGGAATTATTCAAAAATGCTTCCAGTTCTCTAACATTGTTAAAAATTATCTAAAATTATATGCAATCTCAAACTGAAAAAACTGTTCAGTTTGTCTGAATTTACTTACAAGTACCCAAAATTGTTTCCAATTCTATAAAATTATGTAAAATTGCCTAAAATTGGTAGGATATTTTAAAATTTCAAATATCTACTCAATTTGTTTAGAATTATTCAAAATTGTTTCCAATTCTCCAAAATTGTTTAAAAAAATGGTCTAAGGACTCAATTTGTCTAAATTTGCTTAGAATTGTCCAAAATTCTATAAAATTGTCTTAAATTGTTAAAAAAATTGTCTAAAACTGCTTTAAATATCGACACGAATTATCTAAATTTGCATAGAATTATCTGAATTTTACTTAAATTGTATAAATTTGTTTAGAATTATTCAACATTATTTTCAGTCCTATAGATATCAGCCAAAAATTCCTTAAAATTATTTGCAATTTCTAAGATCTACTCAGTTTGTCTGAATTTGCTTACAATTATGCAAAATAGTTTCCAATTCTATAAAATTGTCTTAATTGTTAGAAAACTGTTTGAAATGTCTCCTCCAGTTGTCTAAATTTGCTTAGAATTGTTTGAATTAACTTAGAATTATCTAAATTTGCTTAGAATCAAAAATCCTAAATTGTTTCTAGTTCTATAAAATAACTTAAAAATTCCCTAAAATTGATACAAACTTTTTTGATACAATTTTCATTTTAATTTCTTACTGAACTATATAACATTTCGCAGATTTATTTTGGCAAATTTAGTAAATTTTATTATTTAAATGTGTAGACTTTTTTTTACAAATTTTCGATGAATAAATGAATTCCGGCTTAAACAGTACTTTCTTATCTAATTAAAACTACGTCACGCTGCATCAGCTTTCTTTTAGATTTGTCACACATAATGACATATAATAAAATTATATTTTTAAACAAGAATGGATGTGAGCTTCAATGAGATCGACGATCTGGAGGAGGTGATCTTCAGGAAAAGAAAATCATCGACCAGCAGGCGCCCCATGAAAGAGTGTAAAATTGTTCCGGTCGAAGCCGTAACTCAGGACTACCTGAACAATATTGCGTATCGGAATATGGTGAAGGTGTATTCCGAAAATGGAACGTCCTGCCATCAGCGCCGCCAGAAGATTGTGGACAGCAAGACGTCCTGCAGTAGCGGCAGGTGCGTAGGTGTGAGGGGCCAGTTTTGCGGGGTTTGTTCAAAGAACAGGTACGGGGTAAAAACGAGGGAAGCATTGATCGACCCGCAGTGGGAATGTCCGTCCTGCAGGGGGTGTGCAACTGTTCGATCTGCTGGACGAGGGAGGGAAAGCGACCTACAGGAATTCTGGCGCCGATCTCGTTTCGCTACGGGCACAAGAGCGTAAATGACTTTCTCATGAGCTTGAACGGCAAAGGCGACTTTGCTCCTATTTCGGGGCGACTCTACATATTTCCAGTTCCGTGGTAAGTTCTATGAACATGTTTTTGGAGCTGTCATGGATTCCCCTCTTTCCCCTATCGTCGCTAACATTTTCTTGGAAGCGTTTGAACACCAAGCCCTTATGTCCTTTCACCTCAAACCCAAGTGTTGGTTCAGATACGTGTATGACACCTTCGTCATCTGGCTACATGATAGGGAATCTGTCGCCTTTTTACCCTATGCCCAAGGTGTTACTGAGCGCATTAGCAAAATCGTACGCCCTCACAATATAAAATCAATCTTTACTCCCCTATCCAAATTATCCAATCACTTGACCTGAGTCGAAGATCCCCCATTACCACTACAGTCCATGGTGTGTATCGTGTTCCTTTTTCACGTGGCAAAGTGTACATAGGCGAAACGAAGCGATCTGTCAGCACTTTTATTACGGAACACGAGCGTTGTACCAGATTGAAACGCATAGCCGGATCTGCACTTGCTGAGCACAGACTGGAAACTGGTCACAAAATCCTATTCGACAAAACCAAAATCCTTGCCCGAGAATCCCACTACTATTCCAGAAAAATCCTAGAAGCTATAGAGATCCATAAACACCCAAATAACGTCAACAGAGACGCTGGTTACCCTCTCCACCATTCCTGAAAATCCGTCATTAAAGCCCCAATGAACCGCTTGCCCAACCCCCTCCCGCTTCCTATATAAACCCACTTACTTTTGCCAACAGCATCAGTTAGTTATGAAGATGTAGCCTGCAACGGTCTGCGAAACGTCAACCAGTGACGCGGCAACTACTCGGAAGTCTAGTACTTATGACTATGACCGTGGAAGCCTACAACAACGTGTACCATTCTGATCGTCTCGTCGGACCTGCCGTTTTACATTGTCCGGTTACATTGTCCTATTAAAATGGTATGCTGATATTAGACTAGATTTAACAAAATAAAATACGATTTTAGAAAGTAACTTTTTATTCTAATAAAATTAAAATAAATATCATAGTATAAATTTTGTACTGATATAAACTTATTTGATAAAAGTACAAATCTTTTACAAAAAAATGTAAGGTATTCCCCAACACTATGAAATTCTGACTCAAGAAAATGAAAATCTTTTCCAATATAATGAAATTTTTTACAAAATAAAAACTTCCGAAAACGATTTTTTGTCCCAAAAATATAATTGCTTATTTGATAAAATTAAAAGC